>CAUYPK010053876.1:0-57782 GCA_963574355.1 Loris lydekkerianus | reverse complement strand
TTTTCATGTGGATTAATTTAAGTTCTCTATAGATCCTAGTTATCAAGCTTTTGTCTGATTCAAAATAGGCAAATATCCTTTCCCATTGTGTAGGTTGTCTATTTGCTTTGGTTGTTGTCTCCTTAGCTGTACAGAAGCTTTTCAGTTTAATTAAGTCCCATTTGTTTATTTTTGTTGTTAATGCAGTTGCCAAGGAAGACATCTTCATAAAGTCTGTCCCAAGGCCAATATCTTCAAGTGTTTTTCCTATGTTTTCTTTGAGGATTTTTATCCTTTCATGCCTTAAATTTAGGTGTTTTATCCATCTTGACTCAATTTTTGTGAGTGGAGAAAGATACAAGTCCAGTTTCAGTCTTTTATATGTGGATATCCATTTCTCCCAGCACCATTTATTGAATAGGGACTCATTCCCCCAGTGTATGTTCTTGTTTGGTTTATCGAAGATTAGGTGGCTGTAAGATGTTAGTTTCATTTCCAGGTGAAACAGCCTAAATGCCCACCAACCCAAGAATTGATTAACCACCTGTGGTATATGTATACCATGGGATACTGTTCAGCCATTAATAAAGATGGAGACTTTACATCCTTTGTATTAACATGGATGGAAATGGAACACATTATTCTTAGTAAAGCATCTCAAGATGGAGAAGCATCAATCCTATGTACTTGATTTTGATATGAGAACAATTAATGACCTAGTACACAGTGGGGAGTGGGGGAAAGGTAAAAAAAAAGAGAGGAAAGGAGGGAGGGGAGTGGGAGAAGGAAGAGCAGAGAGAGAGAAGCATGGAGGATGGTGGGGGTCTTGGTGTGTGACACAACTTTTGGGGGTAAGACATAACTATAAGAGAGACTTTACCTAACAAATGCAATCAGGGTAACCTGGCTTCTTATACCCTCAGTGAATCCCCAACAATAATAAAAAAATTATTTTTTAAAGAATATGTTGTTAATAATAGTTTTTATTTGCAGTGTAGTTATGTCTAATGATAGCAGCTTCTGTTAGTAAAAATAAAGTGGTATTTCTTAGGCTTGTAAATAATGTTGTTTGACAGTTCTTTTAACATAGTTCTAAAGTGTGCTATTATTTACTTAGCATCCATGCATTCCTCCTTCTAGGCCTGCTCTTGGCTTATCTTTTAGAAAAAGTGAGAAAGTGGGATAACTTTTATTTTAGTAATATATTATAATGGCTGGATTTTTATAACACCTTGTCAATACCTCCCCAATCCTACTGTCCATAGCAATATAAATCCCATGTAATGGGCAAAATAGAATAGGCAGAAACATAATCTCCAATTTGCTACTGCCATAAATCTATGAAAAACTTAATAGAAAGCTGCTCATTTTTTTTCTCAAATAGTATTAGGAAGAGCCAACTCACAAAAAAAAAAAAAAAAAAAAAAAAAAAAAAAAGTATACTATTCTTGGAACTCTGAACAAATTAACATGGTTCTCTATATCCAGGGGGTGTTCAGGAAAACCTCTGGTCTCTGAAGGGCAGCCTCTGTACTAGGTGCTCTGCAGTAGACCCCTGTATATCACCAACTGTCAGAGAATGATGCTTTTGACTATAAATTGTTGACTCTGTGTAGAAGTATGATTTGAGATGAGGGCATGACCTATGTACCAAAGAACATTGTATAAGAAGCAGTCCATTATTAAAACTATAGTGCAGATGTTCCTGAAAATGTTTACTGGTTTGTACTATTAGAATCTCAAGGAAATGCTCATTCACTCTTAGGCTTTTCATGAACCATTTCTGACTGAGTGAAGTGAAGACAACCTTCACTGAGGTAGTGATCTTTGAACTTGTTCATTGTAGGACAGGTTATTATACAGAATCATTCAAGAGAGGGGAAATTTATACATTTTAAAAAGTACCAAAGGAGCTTAGAAAAAAAAAAAGTAATTTTGTGTTCTGTTAGCTTTTAGTGTATTAAATAGCTTTTTGAGAAATAAGACTAGAGACATGAGTTCTCATTTTATATACTGTAAACTTTATTTTCATTTTTCATTAAAAGATTTTGAAGTTCACATTCATAGTGGTAGAAAGTCACAAAAAGCAATGTGAAATATTTAAAAATATTGCCTTCAATAGTACATCAGTTCTCAACCTGTGGGTCATCACCCCCCAGGGACTGTATTAAAGGGTTGGAGCATTAGGAAGGTTGAGAACCACTGAAATCGCACTTGATTTTGTGAGCAAAATAAGTTTTCCATAAAAACAAACACAAGTAGACATAGTCATACATAATATAATACACATGACATTATATATAACAATGGTATCTTTCAGGATGCTTTAAAATGCCTATGAAACCATGTATTTTATAACTGTATGTTATTATAGCCATTTAAGCTATATAATTGGAGATAAAACATTTTATCATTTAAAAAATTTTTCCTTTCAAAATAAATCAATTAGCTAAATTCTTAGAGAATGAATTTCTACATTTATATTAAAGCATAGTGTTCAAATTCAGTATTCAAATTTTTGAATTTGTGAACTTTTTCTTTCAGAATTTTTTCTTTCTTTCACAACATGTATTTCATTAAATACATGTTGATTTATCATTAAAATATGTGTAAGAATTATAATCCAATAAGAAATAACAGTTGCTTTATAAATTTATTAGGTAAGAGATTAACTTTTTAAATACACCACAAATAGCACCTCACCACATAAATCTCATTTCCTCTTTCTGTCTCTATTATATATTTTTCCTATTAAAGTGAATATTTAAAGTTTTTTAACTTATGAACACTATACTTTAATGGGGAAATATAATCATTAAACTGTTTTGACCATAGTTTGCCAAGTCTGGTTAGTAAATTTTCAGAGGAGATAAGTCTTGAGCAACATTCTGATGCAACTACATGGTATATTCAGGGAACTAGGAATTATGAATATAACCCAATGGAAGCAGCTATAAAGGGACAAGAGTTAGATCATGAAATATATTATATGTTATCCTACTGAGTTGGGCTTTTCCTTTCAGATGGTGGTGAATTGTAAAAAAACATATTTAAGCAGGACAGGGTGATTCTAAAAATTTTAGTAAAAAAGAGCCCTGTTCATATAATATCAAACGTGACTAAGATCAGGTGAAGAGCAATCAGATGAGATAGGAATTGTAGAATATCTTTCATTTTAAAAGAATTAGGAACTGAGGAGAGATGGGAGAGAATTACATCTAGCTGAAATTGGTAAATGACTTCCACAACTTTTCATTTTCTATAAATAGTAACAGAGATTAATGTCATAAATAAATAATTAAAATTTTATTTTTAAGAAATATAAGTAAGTCCTTTGAATCAGGTATATCTTTGTTAATATAACAGATACAATTTTATTTTATATAAAGCAACGTGATATCAGTAAAATATCTGGAAGATTTATTTAAATTTGTCTTTTCTGGTCCATTATTTTCGATTTGGCAAGTCTTCCATCAGTTATCATTCAGACAGTGATTGCATTATTTTTCAGAAACAGTTATTGTGTCATTATGTGTCAGGATTAGGTTGAATGAGTAAAAATTATAAATGTTAACATAAAATAATAGTTTTATCAGTATTGCCTTATTCTCATTCTGTATTTTTTTTTTCACAAACTGGTAACTTTTTAATATAAATATAAATTTATATAGAGCTTTGTTTTTGTTTTAACATCATTCCAGTTAGTACTGAGTAAAATATATTCAAAATACTATAGGTTTATAAAGATTTGATACAAGCATGAGAATAAATCATGTAACAGCTTAGCACAGATGATAGTAAATAAGTAACTTTGTATGAATATTCTATTATTTCAAAAAAGTGCATTAAGTTATGCTTTACACTATGATACTTAGACACTGTGAGAATCATTGACTACTAGTCAGTCTAACCCCCCATCCTTAGACAAAGAGCAGAATGGAGAGTTCCTGAGAAAGTCCAAGTGTGACAACAAATGATAATTTTATTTTTCTTTGACCCTAAATGCAATGATTCAGACTATTTATTCATGGCTCAGACCAAGGAGTGAAGGAAGAGCTAACACAACATAAAGTAAAAACAGAATCATTAAAGTTATGGAAATATGGGGCTTTGCTTGGTCATTGAGGGAAAGGGCTTGGTTTATTGTGTTGGTGTCACCATGACAGCAGGTTGGAATTAAGGAGGTTAAAACAACACATTCTGCACTTCACGAACCTTGTGGTAGGAGATGTTCTATTATAACAGTTACCAAAATATTTCATATGCGTTTTTATGTTGTGCACCAAAATTACGGTTTAATTATGTTTCTCTATGAAATGATACATTTTCTTAAATTCCTGTGATGTATGAGACGTGTCTGTCTTGTGTAAAAGCTCTCGGTAACAAACTTGTGAACATGGGGTTATAGTTGGCATAAACACTTGTAAATACACAGACACACACAAACATATTAAATCCATATGTATATCCCAAACTCAATTTGTATGCAAACCTCATTTGAAGTATGCACTTTGGGGAGGAAGGTAGAAAACAGTAAGTTGCATAGACTTGTCTATGTCCTTTCCCATCCTGACCATCCTGACGGCTATTTTTCTTTTTCTGTACTTAAATCAAACTTGATCTCCACAGATGGTCTTAGCGACAGCATATTATGCTAATTAAAAACACATGCTCTGCAGTTAAGTTGCCTCGGCTTTAATCCAAGATTTCCATTTACTCACAATTTTGTGTTTGATCAAATTTCTTACGCTCTTTGAAGCTTTAGGTTACTTCTATAAATTATGGTTGAAATAAGAATACTTACCTCAGACAGTGGTTTTGAAAATTAAGTGAAATTTTAAAAAAGTGTTTAGAACAGCGTCTTAAGATGCTTAGTCTGGATCTATATGATATTCACAAGCCTTTGTACACTTCTGATACTACCAGTTTACTTTAAAAAGAATCCTGTTAGAGCTAAGATGTCTACAAATTTATTTTTAGGTAGTAGAAATAAATGTCCATTCCTGGCAAAGATTTAAAATGGACAAATTAAATTTTAAGAAAATAAAAATTCCTTCAAGACCAGTTTGAGCAAGAATGAGACTGAATCTCTTCTGAAAATAGAAAATTAAAATCCTATATTATAAGCACAGATTATTTTCTCTATAATGTTTTCTACTTCAGATAAAATAGATAAATTTGATTCTTCTGATTATGAAATGATAGTCAACTATGGCTTTACAACAGTTTTTGAAGGATGGTATAATAAAACAAATTGTTTTTAAAGGAGCTGTGTTCAGTAATGTATGTTATGTTAATTATTAGGACATTTTTAAGGGGAGAAATAAAGACCATGCATATTAAAACTGACATTAGGATAAGATAGATTTTTCTCAATTTGGCTTTGTTTTTAAGCAAAACAAGATAGATATGCAGGATTCATCATTATATCAACATTTAAAAATTCTTAATGAAAGGAACAGTGAGACTAAATGAACTGACATTTTAATATTTGTGGGAAAACTGTGTGAATTTTCCTTTCACCTCTAGAAGCGTCTTTCCCTCACAAGCCTCCCCCCTGCAATATATGTAAAAGTTAACTTAAGTATCGACTATTACTACATATACTTTAATTGCATATATTTGTACAATTAACTGTGCCTCTCCCAGCAACACATAGCCATTACACAAAACCTCTGTGAGCAGAGGATACATTAGGAACCACAGCTCTGCTGTGCACGCAGTCCTAGATACCGAGAAATATGGCCCTCGAGATGGAATATGCAAATGAAAAATCAGCCCAAGGTCAGAGTGAGAAAGGCAAAAGGACAATTCTCTGCTGGTTTCGAAATGAGAAATCCATTTCTACTGCATTATAAAGTTAGAAGTTAAAGAAAATCAGTAAAGGAAAAATTTAGGTACTTTACTGCTTCTTGCTTCTTTAGCTAGAACATAATTCAGTGATTCTTGCTACTACAGAGAAAAGGAGGAATTAGTTACTCAGTATATTATCCCTTTGGGATAACTTACATTTTATTTCCTAACATTTTTCCCCTTATATTTACTCTAATGAGAGAAAATAGTATGTAGTTGACTGAACATTACTCTAGACGTTATCAGTGGTCTTTGTTCTATTTATGCTTTTTCGAGTGTGTGGGTGACCTTGAGAAAATAGGTTTCTCTGAACTGCACGGTCTCCATCATAAATGAGCATAACAATAATTGATAAACTTCATATGTACTTAATTTTCCTGGAGGAATAAAAAGATACTTTTTTATTTCAAAACCAGTGTTTCTTGTGTTTCCTATCTACCTGTATCATCCTTTTCAGTAATTATGTAGAAAATAGACCATTATGGATATAAATTATATATAGAACATGAATAAATATGAATGTATTGTAAAACGCTTCAACAATCCAAAAAATTATGGTGACAAGGCATGTTCATCTGAGTGCCGAACTAGGTAAATAAATTATTAGTATGCCCATATGATTTTTTACATTTATCTTCTTCGTTTACTTAAGATCTTCTTAAATCTATTTATTTTTTTCCTTAGTAAAAAGAATCAAATGCTTTTTCTTTTGATTTAAATGGAAATTAAAATGGGATTATGGCCTTTTTATAACGTTTTTAAAATATCTGTTATTGAGATGTAATTCACATACCATAAACAGAATGTGCAATTCTGTTGTGTTCAGTAAATGCAGAGTTGAGTGGCCACACTCATTGTCTAACTCAGAACATTTTCAACACCCATTGCTAATCTCCTGGCAGTTACTCTCCATTCTCTACTTTCCGTCCACTAATGTACTTTCTGTCTCAATGAATTTTCCTATTCTGGACATTCATGTAAATGGAGACATGGATTCTGAAGTCTGTTGTGACTAACTTCTTTCATGTGGCTTAACATTTGCAAGGTTCATTCACGGTGCAGCGTGTAGCAATGCTTCAGTTATTGCTAATAAAATTAACTTGCACTAGATATAATGTATTTTATGCACCATTCCTTGATTGATTAACATTTGGAATATTTCCACTTTTCAATCTATTGAAAAATATTTTTGAGTACACTTGTTTAGAAAATTTTATGTTGATATTGGTTTCATGTATCTTACTGAAGTAGTAACAGTGGATGCCTAGAATCATATAGTAACCTTATGCTAACACTTGAGAACTGTCAAACTGTTTTCCAAGGTGGCAGCCTCATTTTAAAATCCCAACAGTCTTATAGGAGAGTTTTCATTTTTCACCTACTCTCTAATTTTTTTTTTTCCTGGCTTTTTTATTTTAGCCAGTCTAGTGGACGTGAGGTGATAGCTCAGGATTTTTATTTTTATTTTTTCCAGTGATTCATGATTTGAGCATTTTTCATATGCCTAGTGGCCATTTGCACATCATTTTTAAAGAAACAATCTATTTGAATCTTTTGTCTCAATTTTTAGCGTGTTGTCTTTTTATTGCTGACTGGAGTATGTTCTTGTGTATTCTGCATACAAAACCTTTACATACATGTCACTTCCAAAGATTTTCTCTATTCTGCAAGAGGTCATTTCACTTTTTGATGGTGTCTTTTGAAACATGAAAGTTTTTAATTTTGGTGAAATACAGTTTCTGTTTCCTTTCTATTCTTGCTAATGCTTTGATATCTCATTGAGGAAACCATTGTATAATTCATGAAGATTTACTCGGAGTTTCCTGATTTCATTATTAGATTGTTCATTTTAGTGTATAGAAATGCAATTGATTTTTGCATATTGATCTTATGTCCTGCAATAGATCTGAATGGGTTTGTATGTTCTAATCGATTTCTGGCCAATTTCTTAGGATTTTCTATATGTAAAACCATGTCATCTATAAATAGACAGTTGTACTTTTCCCTTTGATCTGAATGACCTCATTTATTATTTCTTTCTTCCTTAATTTTTCTGTCTGGATACTCCAGTATAATGTTGAATAGTAGTATCAGGAGCAGACAACTTTGCCTTTTTTCTCTTTCTAATTTGGAGAAATCAGCCTTTCACCATTAAGTATATTGTTAACTATGAGTTTTTCACATTTGTTTTGTGTATATGAAATTGAGGAAGTTCCTCATCTATTCCAACTATCATAAATATTTCTATCATGGAAAGATGACAGAATTTACTGAACACTTTCTCTGCATCTATTGAAATAATCATATGCTTTTTCTTCTTTATTTTATTAAATATTATATGAGTTGGATTTTGGAACTCTTACATTCGAAGGATAAATCCTATTTGGCATGATGTATAAATGTTTTTGTATGTTTCTGGGTTTCATTTGGTGGTACTTTGAGGGATATTTTTGCATCTGTCTACTTAAAAACTATAGGTCTATATAGTACTGGTTCCGTGTGAATATTTTGGTTTTGATATCAGTGAAATACTGCCCTTACAGAACAATTTCAGAAGTAATCATTCTTATTTTACTTTTGAAACACATTTTTTTAAAAATTGGTGTTCATTATTTTTAGAATATATCACAGAATTCACTAGTGAAACTGCCTTGGTCTGGGCTTTTTATGGGAGCTTTTAAAATTTTTATTATTTAAAAAATTCGGTTACTTTACATTTATATGCCTATTTGGACCTTCCAGTTATTCATTTGGTTTTGGTAGTTTATGTTGCATTCAGGGAATTTGTTAATTCATCTAGATTATATGCCAAAAATATATAATCTAGATAAAATGAAAAAATTCCTTGAAAGAAACAAAAATTATTCCTCACTAATAATTTTTATTTCTGTAAGATTGATTGTCATGCCCTCTCTTTTATTTATGATTTTAGCATAATAATTTGATAATTCTCTCCCTTTGTGATCACTTTACCTAAAAATTAGTTGATTTTGTTGATCTTTTAAAGGAAGGGATTTTCAGATTTATTAATTTTACTATCACTTTTCTATTTCATTTATTTCTACCTATTTTATTATTTGCTTTCTTTTGCTTGTTTTGGGTTTAGTTTTATGTTCTTTTCCTAGTTTCTTAATGTGAATAGTTATGTATTGATCTGCCTGGTATTTTATTCTTTGATTCTGGCATTTATAGATAGAGATTTCCCTGTAAGCACATAAATGTTAATATAGGTTTTTTCATTTATATTAATATCAAGCTGTTTACCATGTGATCTCTTTCTTAATCCATTGCCTATTTAGGAGTGTATTATTTAATTTCCACTCATTTTAAATTTCCCAAATATCCTATTATTGTTGATTTATAACTTAACTTTATTCTGGCTGAAGAAGATATTTTGTATGAATGAATGTAATCATTTTAAATTTATTTGGGATCATTTTATGGCCTAGGATACGCTTTTACACTCTATCCCAGAAAATTCTTGTGCATTTGAGAGAATGTATATGCTGTTATTCTTATATGTAGTGTGCCATAGGTATTTGTTAAGTCTAATTCATATATAGTGTTGTTTAAGTCTTCCATTATTTTGTTCACCTTCTTTTCTGTTCACCAGTTGTTGTTTTTTTTTTTCTCTCTCTCTCTATCCACTATAGAAAGTGAAATGTGCAGCTACTTCTAATAAGCTCTTATTTTATCTTTTCATTTCCTGGTTGTTTTTGTTTAATACTAGTATGGTAATTCTAGCTTTCTTTTGATTGTTTTCTGTATAATGTATTATTTAGGATTGTCCAGAAAAAGCATAATCTATCTATATCTATACATCTACATCTAATTTATATCTATCTGTCTATCAAAAGAGATTTATAAGGCTTTGCTTACATGATTGTGTAGACTGTTAAGTCCCAAGCACTGCATAGTCAGCAAACTGGAGACCCACGAGAGCCAGTGGTTCAGTTCTTCTAATAGGTATCTGAAAACCTGCAACCAGGGAAGTTGATAATGTAATTCCAATCCAAAGTGCATCAGGCTCAAATCCAGAGAAATAAAGTATCCCTTTTAAAAGGCAATCAGGAAGAAGGAATTCACTCTTACTCAGACGAGGGTCATTCTTTTTATTCTAGTAATATTTAGGCCTTCGATTGAGTAATTAGATGGGTCTCATACCCAGTAGGGGGGAACAAGCTACTTGACTTAGTATACTGATTTAAACATTCATCTCATCCAAAAACATATTAATAGAACACCCAGAATGATGTTTAACCAAATATCTGGGTACCCTGTTGCCCAGTCTAGTTGACATGTAAAGCTATTAACTATTTTTTTCATACTTTTACTTTCAAACTACAGTTGACCCTCTATAGATGGCCACCTCCCTATATTCAGCACTTCATTAGGTTGACCTTATCTTCATAGACTAGATGAGCACCACATGCATGGATCAGTATGGTAGACCTAGTTTCTTATGCTGACCACCTCCATATGTTGACCATTTTGTTACAATCCCTGGAGTAATCAACATACAGAGGTTTTACTGTATTTATATCTTTTTAATCTAAAGTGAGTCTCTTGTAGACAGCATATAGTTGGATCATGGTTAGTATTTTTAGAAATCATTCTGTCAGTATCTACCTCTTGATATAATTTATGCTGAACGTATTTATTGATAACATGGGACTTATTTCTGCCATTTCCTGTTTTATGTATGTCTTAAATCTTTTTTTTTTTTCTGTTAATGCATTACTTCCTTCTTTTGTCATAAATAGGAACTTTCTAGTGTACAAATTTGTTTCCCTTATGTCTTTCATTATATATTTTTTTGAGATGTTTTCTAAGTGGTTATCCTAATAATTACATTTACCATCTTCACTTAAAACAGTCTTATTCAGATTAATTCACATTAAGTTAAATACTATACAAAACTTTGTTTCAATATGGTTCCTTTTCCCCCTCCTTAGTGTTCTTTTTTGTCATACAAATTACATCTTTGTATATCATAACCTGTTAATTTGTTTTTATGATAATTGCTTTTTTGGAATTATCTTTTAAGTTAGGTCTGAAAAGAAAATACTTAAAGCAAACTCAGTTTTACTGTGTTTTTATTTACCTACATAGTTACCCTTACTAGTACTTTTTATTTCTTCATGTGAAATCAAGTTACTATCTTCTATTTATTTTAGCCTAATGAACTCCCATGATTTTTTATGAGACAGGTCTACTAGAAACTAATTCCTCAGTTTTTTCCTTCAAATCTAAAGTGCCTTAAATTCTATTTTATGTTTTTTGCTCTCTTTTTATTTATAGGAGTTCAGTATAACAATTTTAAAGAATTAGGCAGCTAAGAGTTATTAGTTAAAAAAATAATGTACTAGACCTTTTTAAAATGTTAAATAGTTATATGTTAGATGACAAAAATCACCTACTTAAAGTCAGTGACCATAGGAACTGAAAATAAATTTAGCACTAAAATAACTTCTATGCTTTAAAATCTGCCTTTACATTACTTGATTTAATCTTTGAGAACTTCTCTATAAAGAAATAAGATGTGTGTCAGTGGTAGATCAGTGCTGAAAGTTAAATAAGTTTCCCTGTCATCGATTTGGTAATTTGTTTAAATTGAGTTTCACCTCAAGGACATATGAATCTTAAATTGTGAAATGCTTCCACTTCACTGAAGGATGTAATTTTAGGAAATTTAAGTATTTCTAAGAGGGCCCTTCACTTGTGACATTGTTAATGACAGTGGTTATGATGTCTCTTTTTATTTTTAAGGAATATTTTCAATTACTGTACTCATCTTGCTTTTATAATTGCCTTAAATAAATTGTAATTAAAGATAAATAAGGAAAATTTTATTTTTCCAGAAAAAAATAAAACAGATTTTCTTGGTTTGAAAAGATAAATATACAGGTCCGATAAATGAGATATAGTTACAAGATGGCAATTACTGAACATCTGTAAAGTACTTGAAGAGAGATTTTTTCTCCTAGGTTTTAGTAAGTAAAAATCTGGTAATTACCTCAATTTGATATTAATTGGTAGTAATTTGCTGGTAATAATATAGCGATTGTGCCTAGTGGAGAAAGATATCAAAGGAGAATGAGAGGAAGGAACCATGTAATACCAGCGCTTAGATTCTGTGACTGAACCAATCCCAAGAGGAAGTAAATTGTTTGCTACAACAATTAGCCAAGAATGATCACACTACAGGAAACAAGTATCCCACTTGGCTTGTATCATTAACTAAATGGCATTGAAAAAAAAAAAAAAAACCTTCTTAAATGAAGGGTATGGTTATGTTGCCTTCCTCCTAAAAATAAGGAAATGCTCTTTTCATATCACAGACAGACAGTCACAAGCCTCCAGTGATGCTCTTCTCCTGTTTATCAGGGAGCATAAATAATTCTTGACAAGAATACATGAATTATTTTCATCGTGAACTCAGGCAGTTTAAGATTTCAGTAAAGTAGGAAAAATAAGTATGCAACCTGGAGAGGGGCTCACATGAGCAAAGAAGAAATGGAGAAGGAGAAAAATGCTCTACACTAGGGAGTGTGGAGAAGAATGTGACTATTCACACTCAGGGAAATCTGGGGCTGGCAGAGAAACTCCAGATGTGAGGGAGGTGAGGTTAACTGAAATGCAAAACATACAGGAGAATCTCCCAATGTGATAAGGAAATAAAAGGAGGAGAGGCGGTATATTTTTGGAGATACAAGAAAAAGGCTCTCATACAAGGGACAAGTCAGTTAATATAGGTTGGAATTGATGGAAAGAAGATCTTTAGGATTTATAGTATAACTGTCCATCATACAAGGACGATGGTTTATAGAGCAGACATAGACATTAAGGGGGTCTATAGTTTCCTGAGATTATTTTCTAGGTTATTAAACACTTTCTATACCTGCTGACTGATATCTACAATGACATTTAATTCACTCTGATCGCAAACTATGTATGGAAATTGTTTTATAATGGAAATATTGTATGTTATATCTAATTTTTAGTGGTTTATTTTTTATCTGGCTCTTTAAGCTAGTCATTTTATTTACATATGGTGAACCTCATGGCCCCCCAGATATTTTCCCCCTCAGATCATATTTATCTCAGTCAGACCTCTTGGTTTCTAACCCTGAATAAAATCTGCCCTCTTACCTTAGTGCTTTTCCATTTGTAAATATGCAGCCTCAATTGATATTACATACCCTTCTCTTGAAATCACATACTCTCTTGAAAGGGAGATATTCTATTCTCATTTCAGCTAAGGGAAAACCTATCCCTCACAGATGACCATTAAGCCGACTCTAAGTGTACCCAGCCCCAATCCAAGTCTTGTCAAAAGAAGTAATTAACATAACAGAGTTTAAAAAGGTTTAATAAGAGCACAGCAGAAGGAAGCAATGGATTAATATTGGGAAGATTGGTGGTAATGCATGAGCTGATCTTTACAGAATGAATAAGACATTGAGAGGTGTATAAAGAAAAATGGTATTTTAAGAAGATTCACTTACTTGAATAAAATTTTCTAGGTCTTGAAAGTGCATAGCATTTTAGGAACAATGAGTCATCTATTGAAGGGAAATACAGTGTACATGTGCCAAGAACTTGCTCTGAGTTTAAATTGAAAATAAAGATTTATGTCAGAATTTGAAATATTTTGAATGCTATGCTTAAGAAAATTTACTTTTGCTATTAGCAATAGAATCCTTTAAAAGTGAAAAAGAATGACTGATATGATCAGATTTGTATGTGGGCAAAACACCCTGAGTACCAATGAGATTGTGGTGATTGAAGAAGGAACTAATAGGGACTATTGGGATAAACAAGTAAGAGATGAAAGAATCTTGGGCAGTGATATGACAATAGAAAAAGAAAGGAGAAAAAATGGGAATATGTTTGAAATTGTTATCAGTAAGATGTGCTTTCAGATTATGGAGAAAAAGAAGTATAGCAGTGAAATAGATTATAAATGGGTCATATTTATATAAATACTTAATGAGTGGGTCATATCTTTTCTTCTGATAAAATATTAAAGAACAAGAAATATGATTAAAGTTACAGGAATATGATTAAAATTCATTTGGATAAGTTTAAGTTTTGTATTTAGTATTAGGATTAGCATACATAAATATCTAAAGGAAAATAGAAATTCAAGTCCAAAGGTAATACAGGAAAGAGATCATCTGGAGCTATTGATCTAGATATGTCAATCCAGGGAGGAACATTGTTTCCATAGGACAGAATCAGCTTATTATTCAAGTGCTAGTCTATCTGTTGTAATTTTTATAATGCATTTTCCCATGATGATTGCTTCTTTGTTATCTAAATTATCAATGAATAATATTAATAATTGAGATAGTGATGGAATACTGTGAGAGATGTTAATATTTTTGATAGATGGCTAAAATAAAAAATTGGCTTCACTGGAAGTGCCATTGAAAAGAAAAGAAAGGAAAAGAAAAGAAAAGAAAAGAAAAGAAAAGAAAAGAAAAGAAAAGAAAAGAAAAGAAATCTTTACTTTTAACTTTTGCCAGGTGCAATTGTGCAGGAATAGGCATGAGCCATCTTTAGTAAATATTATGGTAGAAAAATGCATCTCAACATTGCTATTTTTACCTAACATATCTCTTTTTGGAAAAATGAATGTGCAAAATCATTTAACTTTTTAAGTAATGCACTATTTATTTATGTGTGTGACAAGATTCTTAGTTGTATGTTGATAACTTATGTGCTTATGTTTACGCTTATAGTTAAGGAGTTACTATTCTTCTATCTTGCCAAATTCATCACTTTGTGTTCAATTAAAACACTGTAAATCCTGGACCTTTCAGGTGCAAAACTGAGTTTGGAAGACGTTCTACGTATTTCCACATTTATTTTGGAATATTTTCATTGCTTCATTCTGAATTACATTTCTTCTTTGAAAGCAGTTCTATATATTAGGATCTCTATATCTAACACAGTAATTAGCATGTATTAGATAACATTGTCTGTGTTGAATGAAAAAAGGAAACTAATAAACATTAGCTGTAAAAGATTAGTTCTTTGATGCGTATTAATGAACTCCTTGCCTTGTGAATACTCCCTCAATCTGGATAAGGTTTTCTTTTTCTTCTTTGTTGTCTGGTATGCTCAAGATTTGGAATGTGACTGTAAAAAATAATATAGCACTAATAAATGCATCATTCATAGAAAGTTGTGCAGACTGGAAAGAGCATCTGTGTATAAAACACTACTTATCTCCCCAGGACATCTGGAACTAAAGACTGTAATTAATAGACCTAACTAGTACGGGCAATCCAAAGTGAAAAAAGTTTAGATGCTAAAATAGAAATATGATTACTGGTAAAAATGTGATCAGTCTTACTTCTCAAAACTTTAGTAACATCACAAAATTTTCTCAAATTATTCCCTTGAATTACTCCCTGACAGTGAGTTTTAATTAATGACATTGGCAAGCCTATACATTAAATTAGTTTCAGGTATATGAAGGAAAATTCTGTATAGATCCTTAAAATAGCAGTAAAATTAAAGTAGATTTCCTCTTTTTTTTCTTTTTTGATAGAGATGTAGAAGAGCATTTATTGATATGCATCTTAAAAAAAAACAAAACATTTTTATATGCTCTCCTATCTTCTGTAGCCATAAGAGTAATTTTAGTTCCAACAATACCCATGCGGGGTAAGAAGAAATTTAAAATAAAATGTTGATTCTAAGTCACCAGTTGTTTTCTGTATCATATTTTGATGCTTTAATTTAAGTAGAAATTGATTTAACCTGTGTGCTTTCACATATTTACTTTATTGTATTTGTTACTTACCCATTTTTCTTACCTTGTCTCCACCTTCTTTGTTTTAATAGCTTGAAAACTATGTAGGAGCTATTTTAAAACATGGACACTGCTATAAAAAATCGAACTGCTGTTTCTTTTTTTAAAAATTTTATTTATTTATTTATTTACATTTATCTGAGACTACCTTTGATGGTAAGCTAAATAGTTCATTGGGTTAAGGATTTGCCACACAGATCTAAGCTACGTTCTCTCCCCTTTTTGGAAAGTCTTTCTTTGGACCAGCTGAGGAAAGGTAATAGATTTTTGTCTATGTTTGTTCTCTCCTTTATCACATCTCTGATAAATGCTCTGATCATTAGTATTGACCGAACAGGTTGTAGATATTAACTAGAATCCACATCAGAGGACAAACACAGGGAATTTATTTACTTTCTAGAAGTATATTACATCTTTTCCCTGAGCAATGTCCTATCCCAGAATGATACTATTTCTCCTCAGTATGAACTATTTCCATATGTGCTGAACACTGAAAGTCACACAGATTAGTCAGAAATGAAAAGCATCTGAAGAGACAAATGCTTTATTCTTAAATGATGGATGTAGAATACTTGAATATTATTCTTAATCATAATGAATCACTGAATTAATTTATCTTATGATGGAATGAAGAAGGAAAGTGATCAATGAAAGTGCCTTGAGTCTCGGAAAAGGTATGTGCCTTTATTAAAAACATATATTTGCTAACACAAAAATAATATATCAGTATGATTATATAAGTTAACATACATAAGATAAGTATGTTTTAACTCATAACATTTAGATTACATTTATATAATATGTGATTGTAATGATCAATTAAATAATGCATGTGTTATTAGTACATAGAACAATTTTAAATTTAGTCTAAGAATTAATGCATAATTTAAGATTTTATTGTTTATTAAAGCCAGTCCCAATCTCTTATTCCATTACAAACAACCAATAGTAACAAGAATAAACAAACCAATTATAAATTCTTATGAATTATGTGATGACAATTGTATTTTTGTTTTTTTATCATGTATTCTCACTTTTTCTATACTTTTCACAATTATGCTGTAATATTGTCACCTGGGGTTGACCCCAGGGGTCATGACACCTTTATAACAATGAAAATATGTCCTGCATATCAGATATTTACATTAAGATTCATAACAGTGGGGTGGCACCAGACTCAAAGGAGTAGGGCGTCAGCTCCATATGCTGGAAGTGGTGGGTTCAAGCCCGGCCCCAGCCAAAAACTGCCAAAAAAAAAAAAAAAAAAAAAAAGAAAGAAAGAAAAGATTCATAACAGTTACAAAATTACAGTTATGAAGTAGCAACAAAAATCATTTTATGGTTCGGGGTTACCACAAAATGAGGAACTGTATTATAGGGTCATGGTATTAGGAAGGTTGAGAACCATTGCCATAAAATTAATTTAATCAATTTATTCAAGGTAATATACAATTCAAACCACATAACAGCTATTTCCATGCTGACCAACTTCCCACTTATTCTTCAATAAAAATCAAATCAAATCAGCTTAAAAATTGTTCTATATCCTTCACTTACCTCTCCTATTTAATTTGTTTTCTATGTTTCATATAGACAAGTTGTAATACTATGACATTACTAAAAAAAATTGTGAAAAAGTGTATTACTTATTTTCTAGGCAAGCGTATTGTTAAATATTGAACCATTACTTTTTATTTGAGAATGTTGACCTGTACAAATATTTGCCTATGCAGTAAAAAAAAGTCAGTCTTCTATAAAGAACTTGTATTTTTGCTAAAAATCCTTCATTAATTCCATTTAAAAATTTATATTTATCAATTGTAAAGGTAGTGGGTATAAAAATATTATAAAAGTGACTAAGACATTTTATATTTGATGTATACAGGTAGTAATAAGGCTAAGAAATTGTCAAAAATAATTTAAATGTAGTAAAGATAAATACAAAATTCAAAGAAATTATTTAATCTAAATGATGGGGTATATTTAATTATAAAAGTACTTTAAAGTTAATTAGAGAATTTCTTTATTCAGAACATCTATCTGATAATAACCACATTAAAATTTTGATTTTATTGATGCCTAAAATATGCCAAGCATATTATAGGAATATAGCAATTGTAGTTCTTAAAAGCCAGCTGGAAATGTCTGGTCTTCAGTTCCAGGGTGATGGGTTTTTAATTTTATTAGCTTTTGGAGTTCAAAATTAAAGAGAAAAAAATAATGTAAGAAAATGCCATAATATAACACAAACATACTAAAGTTTGAAAAGTAAGTATTCAATGAAAGGTAAAGGGATTTGCTAATTTACAGATTCCAAGTGCAACAGTAAAATGTTAGTATATGATTGGTTCATTCCTGTTACTATAGCGTGACACCTTAGACTTGGTAAACTTACCAGTAGTAGAGACATTTCTCGAGGCTAAGAAGTCCGAGATTAAGGGATCAGCAGATTTGGTGGTAAAGGTCACATTCTTCTTCCAATATGACACCTTCTTGCTGGGTCCTCATGTTGTATAAGAAGGGAATGAGATTTCCCCTGCAGCCTCTTTTTCATAAGGGCACTAAACCCATTAAAAAGGATCTCTGTCCTCATGACCTAATCATCTCCAAAGGCCCCACCTCTTAATACAATTGCATGGGATGTGGGCATCAACATATTAATCTGGGGGGCACGCAAGTATTCAGACTATAACACTTCATGTCAAAATCGTCTAATAATCAAGTGTTCTCATAGAGTTTACAATACAGCAGGAAGAAAATAAGTTAAAATCACCAATGGAAGAAGAGTTCACTGTAGCGCCAAAGGTATCACACAGATGAACACGATTACATATGAATGACACAAATAAAAAGTAGGAGCTGAGAAAATTTGGCAATGTTAATGTTAATAACAGTGAAATTAAAACTCAAGGAATTAACTGAAAATGTCATTAAGTTTCACATTGAAAGGGGATTTTGGATTTCACATGCTATGACAAATTATAAAGGGACAGCTTTAATTATTATTTTCTGACTGTCTTTAACAGTAAAATTCTAAGTGCAGTTCTAACTAGAAGCAGTAGGATTATAAATTATCCCATTTAAATGGATAAGTCTGTGATTCTCTAATGGTTTGGAATTATTCATCTAGTTAAAAATATAGTTTGAGTAGTTACTATATACAGAACAGACTTCGTTGATTATTATTTCATCTGCACTATCATTAGGCAATTATGATATATTCTTAAGTAGATTTATTTCTATATTAAGAATAAGTAAATAACGTTAAAAAAGGCAAAGTAATTTACAAAGCAATGATGTGTCCCACCAGTGGACATATTTATTGTTAACATATTTTCCACTAAATGTTACTTTTTTCAAGAGGATTAATCATATGAAATTTCTACCTCCTTTTGTGAAAATATCCCATATAGGGATTACTTAAAAAATATTGAAGTGTTGATGACTAATAAAGAAGTATGCAGGGTGGTGCCTGGGGCTCAAAGGAATAGGGCGCCGGCCCCATATGCCGCAGGTGGCACGTTCAAACCCAGCCCTGGCCAAAAACTGCAAAAAAAATAAAAAGAAGTATGCATTAAAATTAATTTTGTAAACAACTACACTGAAATTTAGAGCATATAATCTATCTCAATTTCTTCATTTTCAATTAATCATGACAGTGTTGACTTTCTCATCATTCATTCATTCACTCAAAAAAAACATTATCATCAACCTTAGTATACCAAGATTAATGCAGTTGAATATGTTCAGGTTAATGGTAGTGCAATAAATAATTATTTAGATAATTTAATCATTGTTTGCCAGCAATATGTACAGTTAATTCTACCTCACAAATTTTTGCTGTGGGAATTACTTTAAACTATTTAGTATCGCGTTATTTCCACTTCCCACCCAATTTTAGAGACAGAAAGTTGGAAATACACGTATGAATACTTTAACGTGTATGAATTAGATTTCTTCTCATTTTACAGTTATTTTAGTTTCAGTATCAAAATAAAGTGTGTTGTATAAAGTAAGCTGTAAGTTTTCATATGAATATAGAATCTCATATGCACATTGGAAAAAGCTTTGGAGTGTATTTTATCCTACCTTGTGAAATATGTTGGAATTTCTTTATTTCTGCACATGGGGATAGGAATGGAATGGGGATGTTGATTTAAGTAGTTGAAATATGGATGAAAGAAGGGCAAGAAAAGTGAATGAAAATAGGTTTAGAAGACAAATAGCTCTTCCTCTCAATTTTGTGGAAGACTGGCTATGACTATTGGTATAAGCCAGGATAAGTCAAATAATCAAACGTGAAAATTGCAGTGACTTTAGAATAAATTGCTGGGCACTTGAATTTTGAAAGGCTTTCTATTTGATTTAAGACAGCTGAGTTCTGTCTATATATCAAGAAAGATGAAGAAAACATCACAAAGTTTTTGTAACTTCATTATCTCAACATTTTCCAATTAGTAATTTTTAGGTTTCTAAAAAAATGAGTTAAAAATTATTATTTATTTGGTATCCAGTTATACAATGATTGTTTTATTGTAGAACTGAAATTTTAGAAGGGTCCGCAGTAAGATATATAATTTATTTCTCTGCTTATTGCAGAAATATGCGTAAACCAAACAGAAAAAAATATTGCAAATAGGTGCGTGAATCATTTTCCCCTAGAAACTGTGTTTTGTAGGAAGAGTGTCTTCCTTTAAACTAATTTCTTACTCAAAATTCTCTGGTAACTATAGGTTATCTTTAGGGTTCACCCCAAATTTATTGGGTTAATATTCTATATAAGGCAACCATAGTCTATACTCAGCCACTTTTCTAGAACTTATTTAAATTTGAAATAAATTCTCATTAGCCACTACTGTCGGCCTATTTTCAGTTTTTCCAAATTACCAGGTATACTATGTAATCAGTTGTAGTCTCTTAAATATGCTACATGCATTTCTGTCTCTTTTATTTTGTTCATGTTGATTTCACTACTTGAATTCCTTCTGTTCTCTTTCTTTCCTATTTAAATTATGGCAGTTCTCAAGGTCGGTCTATATTTTACCTTCTTGGACTCTTCCAGCCAGAGTGTTGCACAGTGCTTAAAAGTCAGGTTATATACACGAGAAAACCCACTGTGACATTCACTAGTTTCTTTGTGTGTGTGTGTGTTCATGGGCAGTGAGCACAATTTATGACAATTCTTTATGTTGTATATTTAGTCATCAAAATTGAAAATAGTAGCAGTAATATTATGAAGGCTTGTATAGATTGTAGGAGTTAAGAGCTGTAAAACATAAACATACTACAAGTTTTGCTGCTTTTAACTGATATTATTGTTATTCTTAGGCTATACACCAACTTGTATTATTTCTTAGCTATAGTACTTTAGGGTCTTAACATGTGAATAAAATTATCTCTTTAAATTTTACTCTCTTTGAGGCTAAATAAAATATGTAGGATAATTCCTGATAGTCTAAATTACTTTGAATACTGTGTAGTAGAATTTGTTTATTTATTTATTTATTTTTGAGACGGAGTCCCTCTATTTCACTCTCGGTAGAGTGCTGTGGCATCAAACTGTTGGGCTTAAGCGATTCTCTTGCCTCAGCCTCCCTAGTAGCTCTTTTGAAACCTTTCTTAAAGTATTCTGTTAATAACTTGAGTGTTCCTTCTGTTTTCTTCTGGAATCTTAAATGCAACAAATGGATAGATGGTTCTTCATCATTGGAATCCATGGTGTTGGTGGGATTTTATTTTTAATTCTTAATTATATCTAAACTTGGTAAATTTTGTTGCTTGTATAAACATTTATCTTTCATTTGATTACTGTATAGGTTAATTATAGCAAAGGGAAATGACTGATTGCTAATATTTTCCTTATTCTATATTTGATAGGCAATATGTGACAATAAAATATTTTGAAATTAATTTAATAAGAAAAAATTCTGAGTGTTTTTTGTTTCACATTTTTTAAAATAATACATTTTTTAAAGAAAAAAATGTAGGTCCACAGCAAAACTGAGTGAAAAGTACTGGGTTGCCATATTCCACCTGTCCCCACACATACAGAACCTCCCCCAGCAGGAACATCCAGCATACTGTGGTATATCTGTACAGTCATTCCTAATCACCCGAAGTTCACAGTATACGTTAGGAATCACTCTTGGTGTTGGACACGGCACTGTAGATTTTGACACATGTGCAGTGATATGTATTGACCACTGTGGTATCATACAGTAATTCAATACCCTTAAAATCCTCTGTACTCAGCCTATTTTCCCTCTACCTTGATACCTGGAACCCACCAATGTTTTTACTTTTTCCATAGCTTTTACATTACCAGAATGTCATATAGTTGAAATCATATACTGTGCAGCCCTTTTTGGATTGGCTTCTTTCACTTCATAATGTTCAATTACATTTTTTCCATGATCTCACCAAAAAATATTCCATTGATTGCATGTAGCATGGACTATTTATCCATTCACCTACTGAAAACATCTTGATTGCTTCCAACTTTCAGCCTATGAATAAAGCCGTTTTAAATATTAGTGTACAGGTTTTTGAGTACATATGAGTTTTTATTTGATTTAGGTAAATACCAAGGAGCACAATTTTTTAACTTGCAGTTACCTAATGGCATAGACGTTGAATATTTTTTCAAATGCTTAGTTGCCATCTGTGTATCTCCCCTGGTGAAATGTCTCTTAAGGTCTTTTGTCAACTTTTTCTTGTTTTATTTTTTTTCTTATTGTTGAATGTTTAGAGTATAATTTGTATATTTTGGTTAACAGTCTCTATCATATGTGTCTTTTGAAAATATGTTCTCAGTCTTTGTCTTACCTTTTATTATCTTGATATTATCTTTTTCAAAGGAAAAGTTTTAATTTTAGTGAAGACCAACTTATCAATTATTTCTTTTGTGGACTGTGCCTGTGCCATATCTTAAAGTCCTTGCCATACACAATATTATCTAAGTTATTTCTCCTATGTTATCTGTAAAGAGTTTTGTTTTCTTTTTTTTTAGTTTATGTACATTACATTAAGATCTATAATTCATTTTGAGTTGATATTTGTGACTGGTATAAGGTCTCTGCCTTTATTTATTTAGCATGTAGATGTTTTGTCATTTCAACACCATTTATTGAAAAGACTACCAGGCTCCATTGTATTGCTTTTGCTTCATTGTCAAAAATTAGTTGACTATATTTAAGTGGGTCTATTCTATGCCAATTGTATGTCTATTATTTCTCCTGTATATGCTGTCTTGATTACTATTTCTTTATAATTAATGTGAAATTCGTGTGATGCCAGCCCTCCAACTTTGCCTATCTCCTTCAATACTGATGGCTAGTCTGGATATTTTACCTTTATTCATAAATTTTAGAATCAGTGCATCATTATCCACAAAATAACTCACTTTTACTTTGATTAGGATTGTATTGAGTCTATAGATTGAGTTGGGACAAATTGATGTCTTAAAAGTATTGAATCTTCTTATCTATGAACATGGAATATCTCACATTTATTTTTCATCTTTCCTTAGTGTCCCTCATTACAGTTTTGTAATTTTCTTCCCATAGATTTGTATATATAGTTAGACTTAAGTATTTTTATGAGGCTTGACAATTAAGTTAATGAACTCGAGCTAGATAAAGTGCTACATACATCTTTGCTGAATATCACTATGGTTACCGTCCAAGTACTCTCTTTGGTAAGCTGTGTGTCAGTGCCAGTGTCTAGTCTACCCTTCAAAGCAATTTTAGAGATCTTTTTCTGGACTATCCATCCAAGCTGCTGTCATACAAACATCTGACAAGTTTATAAACTCATGTTATAAAAATTGTTTTGAAGGGAGGATGGACTAGGTGCTGGTATTTGTGCATAGCTTCCCAAGGGGAGTACTTAAAAAGTGACTGTAGTGATATTCAGCAATGAAGTATGTAGCACTTTTTCTAGGATGAATTTTTTAGAGTCATGTAGTGGCTCAAAGTAGTCACCAGAATAATTGAAAAAGAGCAAGTCAAGTTTTAGCAAGAAAAAGGAAGTTTATTAACGACTTGCATAGCAATCTTAGCCCTTTCCTAGTAAATCAGGCTCCATGGAAAGCTCAGTTCTGTATTTTATACACACTTTGAGGAGTATCAGCTGCCTCTTGGAAATCTCCTAGGGTCTACATTAACTATGTTCTCAAAAAAAACTTCCTTGTTAGTATAGTGATAAGTAAAAATCAATCAATCAATCAGTCAATCAAAAAAATAACCCGTCTGCAAGAGCTAGATAATAATTCACCTGCAAGGTCTTAATCAGTCTCATTCCCATAATAACTCAGATAAGCCTGACCCAACACAATCCAAAATATACTAACCATATTTATCATCCACTTTGCTCATATGTATCTAACTACTTAACAAGTTTGCAAACTTAATTGTCAGATCTTGCGCAGCACGCGCATGTGTGTATGTGTAGTAATTCAAAGCATTTAATTTTTGAAGTTGCTAATATAAAGGTCAATCTGTTATTTTCAGATTCCACTTGATCATTGATGGTATTCAGGAAAATCACTGACTTTTATATAACAACCTTCTACCCTACAACCTTGCAATAATGACTTTAGTTCTAGGAGTTTATTGGTTGATTTTGCAGATTTTTCTCTAAGGACAGTCACCTTGAACAAAAGGGAATTAATCTTTTTCCTCACCAATCTGTAAACCTTTTCATTTCTTTTCTTGTCTTACTGTATTATCCAAGAATTCCAGTACAATGGTCAAAATCAGTGGTAAGAAAGAATATCATTGGTTTGTTCCTGATCTTGCCATGGAAAGTTAATGTTTCTCGCCATTAAGAATATTTTTAGTGGTAGGTTATGAATGTTCTTTACCAAGTTTCAAAAGTTTTCCTATGCCTAATTTGTTGAGAGTTTGTATTTGGATTGTGTGTTGAATATTCTCCAGTTTTTGTTCTGCATATATTGATATGATAATGTAATTTTTCTTCATTGCCTACTGGTATGATTAATTGATTATGAAAACTTAAACCAGTTTTGCATACTTGGAATAAATCATATTTGATGTTTTATATAATTATTTCTATTTATCATTGAGTTTGATTGTCTAATATTTTGAGAAAGATATTTACCTCTATGTTTCTGAATGATATTAGTAGTTTACTTTTCTTGCTATTTCTTTGTCTAGTTTTGATATTGGGGTAATGCTGACCTTTTAGAATGAGCTAGGATGTATTCTTTCTGTTTCTTCTGGAAGAGATTAACTATAATTTGTATAATTTCTTTCTTAAAATTTAGGTAGAATTTACTAGTGAAGACATCTGTCCATGGTGCTCTATTTTTTTGGAAGGTTGTATTTATTAAATTTCTTTAATAGATAAAGGCATATTCAGATGGTTTAGTTTTTCTTGTGCAAGTTTTGACAGATTGTGTCTTTCAAGGAATTGATCCATTTCATCCAGGTTGTCACATATGTAAGCATACAGATTTTGCCCAATATTACTTTATTTTCAATTTAGTGTTCACAGGACCTGTAGTATGCCTCCTTTACTATTTCTGATATTAGCAATTTGTGGCTGTTCTCTTGTTCTCTGTTTTCTTACCTGGTTAGGGGCTTATTAATTTTATTTTTTGAATAGTCAGTTTTTTGTTTAATTTATCTCTATTGTTTTCATATTTTCAAATTCATTAATTTGTGCTCTATTTACATTTTTTCTGTTACTTTGGATTTAATTTGTTCTTCTTTTTCTACTTTTGCAAAGTGGAAGTTTACATGATTGATTTTAGATTTTTCTACCTTCTAGTACATGTATTCAGTGCTATAAAAGTCTGGCTACACTGTTGTCTATGCATGCCACAATTTTTGATAAGATGTATTTTCATTTTGTTCAAAATGATTTTTAAATTTATCTTGAGTTTTTTTATTTACATGCTATTCATAATCTCCAAGTGTTTTGAGATTTTACAACTATCCTGTTACTGATTTCTAGTTCAATTCTTCTGTGGTTTGAGAGTACCATTGTATGATTTTGTTATGTTCAGTTTGTTAAAATATGTTTTATGGCCTGAATATTGTTCATCTCTGTAAGTGTACTGTGAGAGCTTGAGGAGAATGTGTAAGTTGCTATTGTTAGATCAGTAGTTTATAGATGTCAATTATATCCAGTTGATTAATGCTGCTGCTAAGTTCAACTGTGTCCTACTGATTTTCTACTTGCTGGATCTGCCCATTTCCAATAGAGGGGTGTTAAAATCCCCAATTATAATAGTGGATTAATCTATTTTTCCTTGCAGGTCTATCAGTTCTTGCTTCACATATTTTGGCATTGTATCATTTGGTATACACGTTTGGAATTGTCATGGTTTCTTGGAAAACTGGCTCCTTTATCATTATGTAATGTCCCTTTTTATCCATGATAAATTTCCTTGCTCTGAAGTCTGCTCTGTCTGAAACGAATATGTCTACTCTTACTTTCTTTGTTAGTGTGATATATTCTTCTCCTTCTGTTTACCTTTAATCCAGGTTGCTTTTATATTTAAAATGAGTTTCCTATAGACAACAAGTCAGGTCTTAGTTTTTGATTCAACTAATAATCTGCCTTTGAATGTTGTATTTAGACAATTGACATTTAAAGTAGTTGGGAACATAGTTGTACTAATGTCTATTATATTATTTCTATTTTATATTTCTTATTCTTATTCTTGCTCTGATTTTTCCTCCATACTTTTTCTACCTTTTATAGCTTTAATGGAGCATAGTTTATTATATGATTTTCTTTTCCTTAATATATCAATTATATACATATATTTAATTTTTTTAGTGGTTTCTCTAATGTTTGCAATGTACATTTACAACTAATCCAAATTCTCTTTCAAAAAAACCTCCGAAATCCAAAATTCACTTTCAAATACAGAGGCAAAACCACTGGAAACAATTAAATAGAGACCTACAAAGATAGTGATCAGAGCAAGAAATTTGTCAAAGCCAATTCAAGACATAAGCCAAACAAACTAGGTTCATAATATTCTTCAGAATACTGTTTCTTTTGAATTAGTTCTGAAGCAGAAGGCCAAAAACCAAAATTGTGGGTCAAAGTTGAAGCACTCGAGGTGGAGGACTTCGTAATGTGTTACCAGGCATTTATTCTTTTAGAAGTTTATAATTCCAAAGAAGATATTATTTATACAAACTGGTCTCTTTTTTTTTCATGTTAATGAAAGATGTTATTACAGAAAATAAACATGTTCCTTTCAGTGTACTGGCAAACAGCATGGTTTTCAAGCATCCACATTTAGATTTATACCTTGAATTAAAAAATACAGCCAAAAGATATAAGTTTATCTTGAAAAGTAAATTTGAATATATGACTTTTACTGTACGACAAAAATCTCTAGTTCAAGTATTTGCTCAGATGGCTAAATTGCTCCCAAATTTTTGACGACAAGAAAGCATTTGGCATATTGTAGCCCAGTAACATTTTATTTATTGGTGCCAAGTAAGTATCTAAGTATCCATAAACTTATAAATGTAACAAATAAGTAGATACCCTCAAATAATTAATTTATTCATTCATTTATTGTTTAATTTAACAAATACTTCCAAACATATTACTTACCAGGCACCATTTTAAACTCTGAGGATACAGAAGAGAACAAAGCAGACACAGACCCTTTCGTGAAGGAGCTTACACATTTGTGGGTGAACATTTGTGGGTAACCAATGGAGTAATAAATAAGAGCATTATATAATTTGGGATGATAAGATAGAGAAAACAAAGGGTGGTTTGCTTTCTTGTATTTAGAATTTAGAAGTCTCTCTAAGGAAGGGATTTGCATGGATATAGATACACACATACATTTGAGTGTGTATAAACATACAAATATATGACATATGGTCAAAGGAACAGGCAGATGCATGAGAGGGATGTTCCAAAGAGTGGAAAGAGCGAAGAAAAGCTGACAGAGGAATCAGCTTGTCATGATAAAAAAAGAAAAAAAGAGCAAACTGAATTGTGTGTATTGATTTCTCATCCTGTAATTTTACTGAATTTGTTTGCTAATTATAATAGTAGTTTTAGCAGAGTCTTTAGGATTATCTAAATATGAGATTACATAACCTGAAAACAAAGAATTCCTTCTTCTTTTAATTTCAATGTCCTTAATTTCTTTTTCTAACTCAATTATTATAAATAGATATCCAAAACTATATTGAGTAGAAGTGGAAAGGGTAGGCATCCCTGATTTTTTGCTGCTCTGAGAAGAAAGCTTTCAGCTTTTTTCTATTGAGTGGAATGTTAGCTTTGAATGTTCTATAGGAACTTTATTATGTAGAGGGACATATCTAATTTGTTAACAGTTTTTATTGTGAATGGGTGTTGAATTTCATAGAATTGTTTTCTGCACCTATTAATTACTTTTATTCTTCATTCTGTTATTGTGGGAGGTCACATTTCTTGACTTGAGATGTTGAACAATTCTTGCATCTCTGGTATAAATCCCAGTTGGCCATAGTGTATGATACTTTTAATTGCCTGTTGAATTGTTTGCAAGTATTTTAGGGAGGTTTTTGCATCTATGTTCATCAGTGATATTGGCCTGTAATTTTTTTTTTTTTTCTTATGGTGGTCCTTTCCTGACTTTGGTATCAGGGTAATGCTGGCCTTATAAAATAAGTTTAAAAGTTCTCCTTCTTCAAATTTTTGGAAAATTTGAGAAGGATTGGTATTAAATCTTGTTTAAATATTTGATAGATTTTAGGAGTGAACCCATCAGGTGGTCCTGGGATTGTCTTTGTTGGGATACTTTATATGTGTATGTGTGTA
Organism: Loris lydekkerianus; assembly: GCA_963574355.1. NCBI lineage: Eukaryota > Metazoa > Chordata > Mammalia > Primates > Lorisidae > Loris > Loris lydekkerianus. Next base: position 29,314 of record CAUYPK010053876.1, on the reverse strand, counting down.
TGAATGTGTGTATATATATATATACATATCTTTGTGTGTTTTATATATATATATATATATATATATATATATATTTTTTTTTTTTTTTTTTTTTTTTTTTTTTTTTAGACAAAGTCTCACTTTGTGACCCTGGGTAGAGTGCCATGACATCATAGCTCACAACAACCTCAAACTCTTTGGCTCAAGAGATCCTCTTGTCCCAGACTCCTAAGTAGCTGGGACTATAGGCACCCAACACAAGACCTGGCTATTTCTTAGAAATGGGGTCTTTTGCTCAGTCTGGTCTTGGACTCCTGAGCTCAAGCAATCCATCTTCTTCAGCCTCCCAGAGTGCTAGGATTACAGGTGTCTGGCACCACACCTGGCCTGGGTCATTTCTGATTACATATTATTCATCTGTTGGAGTTTTTTATATTTCTTCATGATTCAGTCTTAGTAGGTTATACATTTCTAGAAATGCATCCATTTCATCTAGTTATCCTTTTTTTTGATGTACAATTTCTCATACTATTCTCTTATGACAACTTTGTATATCTTTGTCAGTTGTAATGTATCCTCTTTTATTTATAAATTTATTTATTAAAGTCTCCACTCTATTTTTAGGACAGCTAATGGTTTATCAATTTTGTTTACCTTTAGAAAAAAAAAAAAACAACTCATATTAGTTGATCTTTTTTGTTATAATTCTAGTCTCTATTTTTTTTTTTTAATTTCTGCTGTCAACCCATAAAAATTTAGCTAAATTTGATTTAAAACTTAAATGTAAATCTGAAACTCCAAAGCTACTAGAAGAAAACAGAACAAAAATGTCTTGCCATTGGTTTGCACAATGTTTATTTGTATATAACCAATAGCACAGGTAACAAAAGCAAAAATAAATTGGATTGCATCAACCTAAAAACCTTTTATGCACAGCAAAGAAAGCAGTCATCAAAATGAAGAAATCAAAATGGGAGAAAATATGTACAAGCAGCATATCTGATTAGAATTAATATTTAATATGTATAAGGAACTCAAACAATTTAATACAAAGAGACAAATAATCTTTTTAAAAAATGGGTAAAGAACCTGAATAAATTCAAAAGACCAGATAAAAATGTTAAGAGGTATAGGGAAACATGGTCAACACACTAATCATCAAGGAAATGCAAATCAAAATCACATGAGCTTTCGCTTAATACCTCCTAGAATGACTATTCCCTTGCTTAGATGTGTGGCAGAACAAATGTTAGGATGTAAAGGAAAGGGAACACTCGTACTCTGTTTACGGGAATGTGAATTGGTACAATCACTGTGGAAACCATTACAGAATTCATCAAAGATTGAACAGAACTAGTCTGTGTTCCATACCATTTCTGGATATGTGCTCAGAGCAATTTAAATTAATATCGAGAGGAAATATCTCTACTTCAGTGCTCATTGTGGCATTATTCACAATAGCCAGATATGGAAACAACATAAGCATCTATACACAAATTAATGGATAAAAAATGTGGCATGCCACACACTCAAACATTATCATCCTTCATAAAGAAAAAATCCTATTATTTGTGACAACAATGGTGAACCTGGAAGGTATTTTCTGAAGGTAACAAACTAGGCATAGGAAGACAAATACTGCATGATCTCACTTAGATGTAGAATTTTAAAAACTAAGAGTGGAGAAGCAGACAGTGGAATGGTAGTGGTCAGGGGCTGGAGGGAGAGGGAAATGGGGAGACAATCAAGAACTCAGTTACAATTATAAAGAATGAGTAAATTTTGGATATGTAATATATGGTGTGTGACTATAGTTAATAATTCTGTATTGTGTACTTCAATTATGCTAAGAGAATAGGTAAAAAATGTTGTTACTGTGCAAACACACAAAATGTTAATTAGCTTGATAGAGAAAAACATTTATCAATGTACATGTGCATCAAAAAAGCACATTTTATAGCTTAAATGTATATAATTTTTATTTATTAATTCTACCTCAATAAAGCTGGGAGTAGGGGGAAAAGATAATGTGACTGGACTGGACTGCATAAATATTTATGCTTTCTCATCTGTAACATAAATACCAAATCTCTCTTCTGCTATAGAATTTTCCCAGTTTTCCACAAGGCTTAATCAGCTCTAGAAGCTTTTAGAAAATGTTCTACAAACCTGTACCAAATATTTGTGCTCATGTGTCCTTACAATATAATACTGTAAACATCATGTAATTTATTTTTTAAATAAATTTTAAATTTATTCAATTTATAAATTGAAAAGAATTGCAACATAGTTCTAAAAAGTCTACATATCTTAAATTTTAGTATAGAATAATATATAAATAATACCAAATGCTAACATTAATTCTTCACCATAGATCAGTGATTATGCTTAGAATTTTTGATACATTAATGATTTTTCAAGTCTACTTTACTGATAAAAATTATTAAATATATAATAGTAAGAAATTATATAATTGTTATTGAAATTAGGAAAGATTTTCTAATTTAAAAATTGAATTCTCATACCAGCCTTTTTGTTTTTAGTCTTAACTTTTAACTACAATTTGATAGCTCCTTCAATATGGTGAAATATAGTAATATAAATCAAAGTAGGACTAATGATCACATTGCCAGAATTTCTAACATCATAATTTGATTTGTCATTCTTTTATTTTGTGACATTAAATTTAATACAGTATCATGATTAATATTTTATTGTTTTCATTAGTATTACTGTATAAATGTATTTTTTGAAATATGTCACTGTGATTAATTCTTTGTAACTTTATTATTAATGGGGACCAATATGAAATTTTTCTCAGTTCTTATTTTATAGATTTTCTAACAGAAGTAAATATAAAAACCTCTATTTGAAATGCATTTGTAGCTAGCCTTTCTAATACCTATCCCAATAAGTTTCTGATTCTCAAACTGAAATACTCTTGCTTCCAGGATGTTTACTATACTCTTCAGGATGCCTCTGAAGTTTCAGAATATATGTAGTGAGTTATCCTGGAGTATCACACCTCTTTTTCAAAATTTAGGGGAAATATATTTTATAATTAATTATATATCATATGTTAGTAAATAGATTCCAAATTATCAGTGCATTTTTTTTTTTTTTTTTTTTTTTTTTTTTTTTTTTTTTGAGAAAGAGTTTCACTATGTTGCCCATAGATATGAGGTCTTGCTCACTCTTGCTCAGGCTGGTCTCGAATTCCCGAGCTCAAGCCATCCACCAGCCTCAGCCTCCCAGAGTGCTGGGATTAGAGGCACCAACTACTGCCCCTGGCCTATCTGTGCTTTTTAAAATCAGAGTTATAAAATAGGGATACATTTCTGTGATAGGCCATTTCAAGTTGTTCCCCGTCCCTTACTACCTGAAAGTTTTACTCTTCTATCATTAAGGTTCTTTAGGTAGAAAGATTGAGAGCTACTGAATTTAGGTATTTCTTTAATCTATAGTTTATAATATTGATGTTTTTAAAATTATTAAAAAATGAGACAAGATAATGACTTAAAGTCTATTTTTAGCCCATAAACTTAAAGTTATGAAAGGTGGACTTTGGAAGTTCACTCAGATATGATCAGACCCATAGATCATAGTCATTATCATGCATTGGAGTAGTACATAAAACTAGGTCACTAATTTACCTATTTACACAGTAGAGAGAGCTGCCCCTTACCAATATCCAAATCCTTACACCTGTACTTAGTATACTTTCTTTCCTATCAGTAATGCATTGAGATTCCTTGGAAGATAAATCATTAAAAATATATTTGTTTAGAGAACATGAGACTAGAGCAGAGGATGTGAATGTCCATGACAATTGGCTGGTTGGCCTCAAATATGTCATATTCTCTTTGTGAATTGTTCTAGACTCACACTAAATCGGGCTTCTCCAAATCACCTTATTTCTGTGCTGGGTCATCCATTTCTGTTGTAGTTCAAACATATTAATGTTACTGATAAATCACACTATGTTACTGGTATAGTCTATCTTCTCCCATATAAATGGAATGACTTGAACTCAATAATCTGTGAGCAGTATAAAGCTCAATAACCAATCAAGAAGCAGTAGTTTAGATTAGTCATATTAATTGAAATCTTACATACTGTCTAAAGAGAAATACAGTGAGGATATATAATTTTTCTGTGAAACAATATTAATGGCATAATTTTAAAAGAAATAACCTAAATTCACACCTGGGTTACGGAAACAAAGCTAACAAAAGAAGAGATATTTGGCAAAAGAACATCTTTATAAGTTAGGACAAAACCTTACTTGAGATAAAAATTTCTATTTTTAAACTGTTTGTATTATCAATCCGCCTCAATTTTGTCTCCTATATTTTTATGTTTTTTAAGTTTTTACAGAATATCTTATTTGGAAGGTAGGAAAATAGTATTTTGTACTTACAAAGCATGTTTTATCATAAGGTCAAAGTATTTTTCAAACTCAATCTTTACATTATTACCAGGGGTGCATGGTGTGTTGTACAGGTAAGGTAATTTAAAGCTGATATGTATAAACAAGTCTTATCCTATCACATTGACATTGGAATTACAAACCTTGAATTAACCCATGGTAGGTGCAAGATACAGGTTCCAGTAGCGTGAATATGATTGGGGGGTTGAAAGAAGATTTTAAATACAGATCTTCAACTAAAACAATGCTGGTAAAAGAAAAAGGTAAACACATTAAATAATGAAATGTGCTTCTGCACATAGCATACATATACTTTATTAAGGAAAATGTGGTATTTGCAGTCATTTTGTCATAATATTTTGAAGAGAAATGAATGCCAAGACCAAGAAACCAAGAAACACTAATGGTGACTTTGCTCGGAATTGGGACGGGCTCATTGAGAGTTAAACACTTTGATTCTAAGGTTATGATTATTTTTAATTTAAATTATACAAATTATTTTAAACTTTTGATTAAAGAATCTGGTCAATCCAGAACTAATGGATCTTACCTTCCATTTGAAATAGGTGGGTTAAGAGCAAATTCAGTGCAGTGGAAATACTGGTTGAAGCATTCAGAAGCTATTAGAGCTACACTAGAAAAATTTTTTTATTAAAGGCAAAAGAAGCAAGTGTTCAAAAATACCCAAAGAGATTATACATTAATAATTACTTGATGAAATATGCTACATCAAAAGCAATGGTGCTGACTTCATGATCTCAGAGGAGTTAAAGGATAACAACCCGGTTTTAATTTGAGAATACTTTCTAACATTGCACCAACTTTCATTTATTTTTAACAGAGACAAGTCACAGATAGTAGGCATAAATGATTCAAATAATTGTTATTAAATGCATTACACTAAAATGTATTCTAAGCAAGATACAATATGTTTTTGGATGTAGGAATTATATACTGTGATTACAATTTTATTTTTCTTATGAAAAATGTCAAAACATAAAAGTCACAACTGTTTGTTAGGGTTTCGTGAATCTTAAAACTAATTTATAGCGAGTCTTAGAAATATTTTCAACATTTGTATAAATACTAGATTTATTAAATGGCAAGAAAATAATATTTTTATGTGAAATTTTGCATAGATGATTTCATTATAGTGTTGCATGATATTTTGTATTTGTATGTTATAAGTTGTAATGTCATCTTGTTCATTTCTGATTGAGCTTATTTATATCCTGTCTCTTCTATTCCTGGTTAATCTAGCTAATAATCTGTTAATTTTATTTAACTTGCCAAAGAATCAACTTTTCATCTTGTTGATCCTTTGTATTTGTTTGTTTGTTTGTTTTTATTTCATGTGTCTCTGTTCTAATCCTTATTAATTCTTTTCTTCTGCTTTCTTTGGATTTGGTTTGTTTATCTTTCCCTAGTTCCTTGGGGTAGGACATTAGGTTTAATATGTGATCTTTCTGTCTTTTTTTTTTTTTTTTTTTAATGTGGCATTTAATGCTATGTACTCTGCTTTTGTTATATCCCAGAGTTGTTATAGTTCATGTTAGCTCTGTCATTCAGTTCAACATATTTTTAAAATTTCCACCTTGATTTCATCATTGACTAAAGAATTTGTCAGCATCAGATTGTTTAATTTCCATTTGTGTATTTTTGAGAATTCCTCTTGGAACTGATTTCTTGTGTCATTCCACAGTGGTGTGAGAATGGTGTACATAGCATGATTTTAGTTTTTTTCAATTATTTTTATGGTCTCAGATATAATCTATCTTGGAAATACTAATGCAAGAAATACATACTCCATAGTCTGTGGGTAAAATGTTCCCCAAATGTCTTTAGGTTTGAGCGGAGCCTGTGGGTCAAGGGAGTAGGGTGCCAGCCCTATTTTCCAAGGGATGCGGGTTCGAACCTGGCCCCAACCAAACTGCAACCAAACATAGCCAAGCGTTGTGGTGGGCGCCTGTAGTCCCAGCTACTCAGGAGGCTGAGGGAAGAGAATCACCTAAGCCTAAAAGCTGGAGGTTGCCGTGCGTTGTGACACCCATTACACTCTACTGAGGATGACAAAGTGAGATTCTGTCTCAAAAAAAAAAAAATTCTTTAGGTTCATTTGTTTGAGAGTTCCATATACGGTCAGCATTTCAATGGTTCAACAAATGAAAATCTGTAAATGTGAGTCATCATATAAACAGAGTTAAACAAAGAACTATATGAAATTAGTTCAAGTATTTAATGAAATTCAGCTCAGATTTATGATAAAAAACTTCGACAAACTAGGCAAGAAGGACTATACCTCTAAATAATAAAAACCATATACGATGGACCCAGAGCCAACAGCAGATGAAATGTGAAAAAGTTGAAACTATTCCAATGAATGGTTTCAAAAATACCAGAACAAGATAAAGATGCCCCCAGCACCACGTCTACTCAACATAGTAGTGGAAATCCTAGTAAATCACTCAAGCAATTGAGAGAAATAAAGGATATCCAAATCCATAAAGAGGAGGCAAAACTAGTCCTGTTTGCTGATGATATGATCTTACATCATAAAAACTTCTCTAAAAGATTCCTAGAATATAGTAAACTCTCAGATTACATAATGAGTGTGTACAAATTAGTTGCATTTCTATACACTAGTAACAGTCAAGCTTCTCAAGGTCTCAATACCATTTAAAATAGCTAAAAAGAAAATAAAATACCTAGGAATATACTTAACCGAGGAAATGAAATATCTTTGCCAAGAGAACTACAGAACAATGATGAAGACAATCATTGATGATGCAAACAAATGGAAAGTCATTCTATGCTCATGGAAGAATTAATATTATTAAAATGTCCATACTGCTCAAAGGGATTTGCATATTTAATACAACTCTGATAAAAATACCAATGAAATTTTTCACAGGAGTAGAGAATGGAATCCTAAATTTCATATGGAACCAAAAGAGAACCTGAGTAACTAAAGTTCTTAGGGAAAAGAACAAATCTGAAGGTATCACATTACCTGACTTCAAATTATACTACGAGGCTATCATAACAAAAAATCATGGTACTGGAATGGAAGTGGAGACATAGACAAGTGTAACTGAATTAAAAAAAAATAATACTGACAGCCAATTGATTTTTTACAACACAGACAAAAGCATGCACTGGGTAAACAATGCCTAATTCAATAAATGATCCTAATAAAATTGGATAGCTACATTCAGAAGAATGAATCTGGATCTATATTCCTCACTATATACAAAAATTAACTCAAGATGGATTAAAGATTTAAATCTGTACGTTTGGACTTGAAATCATACATACTTTAAAAGAAAACAGGAAAAACCCTTCTAGATAGTGAGCTATGCAAATAATTTGGGACTAAAACCCGTAAAGCAGTTACTACATCAATGAAAACAAATAAATGGGATTTAATTAAATTAAATAGCTTCTGCACAGTAAAGGAAATAATCAACATATAACCTATAGAATGATACAAAGTATTCTCAAACAATCCATGTGACAAAGGACCAATATCCAGAATCCACAAAGAACTCAAACAAATCAGCAATAAAATAATCTACTCCATCAAAAAGGGGGCTGAAGACATTAAAAGTTGTTTATCAAGAGAAGATATGCAAATGGCCAAATAGTATGTGGCAAATGCTCAATATTACTAACACCAGTTAGTAACATTGAGTAATGTTAGTAGTCAATAGTAATTAGTAGCATTACTAAATGCAGATTAAAACCATGAGATAGCACCTTCTCTTGTCAGAATGGTCACTATTAAAAAGTAAAAAATATAACAGATGTTATAGATGCACTGAAAAGAGAGTCCTCATACAAAGTTAGTGGGAATGTAAATTAGCTCCACCTCTGTGGAAAACAGTATAAAGATTCTTCAAAGTCCAAAGTTGACTTATAATTCAATCCAGCAAGCCCACTGCTGGTTCTCTATACAAAGGAAAAGGCATCATTATACCAAAAAGACACCTGAATCTGAATGTTTATCACAACACCATTTGTAATTACAAAGATGTGGAATCCACCTAAGTACCTATCAACTGATGAGTGGATAAAGAAAATATTATATATATATGCACACACAAACATACACACACACACACACACACACACACACACACACACAGACGGGTGTACTACTGAGCCATAAGTAGGAATGAAATAATGTCTTTTGCAGCAACTGGGATGGAACTGGAGACCATTATCCTAAGTGGTGTATCTCAGGAATGGAAAAACAAATCCCACATGTTCTCACTTATAAGTGGGAGTTAAACAGTGAATATATATGGTCCCAAAGTGATGTAATGAACTTTGGAAACTAAAAAAGGGGTCTTAGAAGGGAATGAGGTATAAAAATCACCTGTCATAATGTACAATATTCTAGCAATGGGTACACAAATGCCCTAACTTTAACATTGTTTGATTCATACCAAAAAACTCCCCATTTCATAAATAGTACCAAGGCAAAATCAGTTACATAATCTAGAAGTTGGATTGGTGTTACTATCATGTAATCTCTGGTTCTTTCTCAGTTACCTAACAGAAAAAAAATTTAGTTCTTTATATATTTCTGTGGAGGCAGTTAAACAAAAAAAGTTTTTAGCAATATAATCAAATATATACATTCCTTTTGAAGCCTAATTATCTGGCATTGATATTTGGTTTGAAATATATGGATGATTAATAATTAAATATAAAATGAATGGATTATCCTCTTGTTATGTGAATGTACCTTAATATCACTCTTCTTTAAAATACAAAACCTAAAACATTTCTCCAAACTAATGGAACATTTGTTTATTGATATGTGGCTGGCTAGCTCAAAACTTCATGAGGTCAAGTTGCAGGCTATTTTCATTTCTTGCTGTATGTTTGAGTGGTTTAATGCCCAATAGTGCCTGGTAAGGAAGGGCCATAAGAATATATTGATTACGTGAGCAAGTGCTTAGCCTTAAATAGTAGGTGATTTTTTCAAGGCAAATTATTCACCCACTCAGATCTAGCCTACTGTTCTGGTAGACTGACCACATTTGCAAGCTTCTTAATTCTTTTTATTCATTAATTCATTATGCTCAGATTACTTCACATGACACCTTATGGAGGAAGCAACATACCGATCTTTAGAATTAAAGAAAAAATGTCAAGAATTATTCTATGCAGTCGACATGGTAGGCCTCTTGCTACTGCTTATGAATTTTCAAAGGACTATATACATATTTAATGTCTGAAAACAAACTTTGACCTCAAAACATGACAATAAAACTTTAATAAAAAGCAACATTACACTCAAATAAAAGTGTTTGGAAGCTCCGAGATTCCAAGCTGTTTCTCTCTTGGCTTGCAGCAATAGCCTTCTAATTCCTTAGGCTCCTTTCTGATATATCCTACTGCAGTCAAGTCATTTTTTGTATGTCTTGTCCATCACTCTTTTGTTTAAAATTATCCTGTATTGTAATCTAATTAAAATTGAAAACAATCATTCCCATGAGGCTACATCATCTGGCTCCTGACTTCTTTTTCTGACCTTGTTTCCTGAAGCCTTCCCTCGTTCTGTCCTCTGCAAACTCACTGGGCTCCGTGTCATGCCTCTGAGGTCTACTGACAGACAGTGTTAGTTTTTCTGAGTTTCTCTATCTGAATATCTTTGTCTACCTCTAATCATGATTTAAGTTTCAAGTTAAAATGTATTTCCTCTCAGAGAATTTATTTTTTTTATTATTATTATATATATAATTTTTTTTGCAGTTTTGGCCAGGGCTGGGTTTAACCCACCACCTCCAGCATGTGGGGACTGTGCCCTACTCCTTTGAGCCACAGGTGCTGCCCTCAGAGAATTTCTTTTACTATTCATCTAGATCATCTCTCAACACCTCCTCAAGTCATTCTTTACCTCATTATGCTCATTAATTTTTCATAGCCTTCAGCAATACAGTAAGCTTTGTACTTGTGGATGAGTTTCCTATCAAGACAAAGGTTGGTTTTTCTCACTGTTGTGTCATGAATGACTGGAATTGTGCCTGGAATTTAGCAGAAGATCAATAAACAATTTTTCTCTAAAAAATAATAAATAAAAAATAGGCTTTAAATTCAGGCCAGAGATTAAAAGTTATTTCTGTTGCTAAGACTCTTTTTTCAACATTTATAGCTCTCACTTACCCACTTCTAAAATTCTCAAAAGTAGCGTTGGCTGCTGAACATGTGGTCATTAGAGAGGTTCCTTCTGTGGGTGTACTATGGGTGTAATTTAATAGTATATTTGGTAAAATTGTTTTAGGGTCCCTTTTATTTACATCTATATCTCATTTAATCTGACCTCATTAATGCAGTTTCACAGTTTATTTAGGACTTAGCCAAACTAGATCTCATGTGTACATGTATAAGGGAACTAGAAAGTCAGTGACAATTATATGGTATCAATGATAATTGAGACTTGTAGAAAATACAGGTAATGTAACTTCAGTCTCATTTTATCATAATTCTTTTCTTCTTTTGGGCACTGAGGTTTGAAAGCTTGAGTTCATCTCTTGTTAATGAAAAATTTATAAGATATTGAAAAGTTAAAATAGCATTTTTCTGGGCGATTCTTCTAAAGGGTATAATACTTTTGAATATATTTTTTTTCTAAAGTATAAGATAGTTCTTTTTTTTTTTTTCAAAATTATGAACTCTTTCCTGTTTAAAATTGGATTATTGTAATGCTGCCCTTAAAACTTCCCAAAGTACATCTTATATAACTTTTTTTGTAGTCTGTATTTATTTTTTATAAGCATATTAAATACCATTGTTTTTTGAGTATTCTGCTCCAAGCTGTTGTTTGTGCCCCATATAGAATAAGGGTTTATCTTTTTTCAGTGCTCCACCTCTTGCAAAGAGCACAGCTGTTGTCTTGTGAAATGAATGCTGAATTTAAATGCTAAGCACTTGGAGGCAGGACAGGCCCCGCAAAAGGCCCTCATTTTCTAGAATTCTATGCCTCAATGGGGCTAGAAAAGAACTAGCTAATGTTAAGGATGCCATGAGTCTTGCATCAAATTGATCTTACTTGCATGGGATATTAACTATTTTCCCCAAAGCCCAATAATATAGTAACTAAAGCTCCGTTAACTGCACTGCATTTCGTCCATATCAAGTCGTACAAAAAGGTTTGCTTTAGAAGTTCTGGAGAGATTACATATCTCTCTTCTGAATAAGTTTGGGGCATGTAACTCTATTCTGGGGGGAAGCATGTACACAATTCTGATGCCTCAATGTGCTTCACTTCACACAAAAATGTATAGTTACTTCCAATGCTAAGAATTTACTTGTATATATACATACTTATCACTGATGCACAAAGGTGTGTCTCTTTTGCATGATTTTGTTTCGCTACTCAGTGCCATTTCAAAAATTTGATTATGATACAGCTTTATCAGTAACAACACTAAGGTCATAGTTTCACTTATGTATAAAGCTAATCCTTGTAGTAAACACCCTGCTAATAAGAACGGCTCTGTGCACTTTGCATGGGTCACTTCATCTCTATAATGTTTGGGGAAATATGAATTGGCTACAGATAATAAGTAAGAAACAGAGTCTCAGACACTTTACATAATTTACCCAAAGTTACATAGTAGAAGTATATTACAGCCAAAATTTTAATTCAGGAATATCTAATTTCAAGTGTCAGCTATTTCTACTATGTCAATTGTCTGCCATTAAATGATAGTGAATTCGATGTGCACTAATAAACATAACCCTCCTATTAAAACCCCAAATCCATCAATATTTATTAGAATGACAGGTTTCAATAAACCCTACAATCCTTTTTAAAGTAATGAGGGTTAAATTTTCTACTGTTTATGAATATGGTCCTAATTAATTAACTACCAATAAACAGCTTTAATACGTTGTATGCATGAACATTAAATACCTACAAAATATAGTCTACATAATAGCAGGTCCACAATATGTCATAATATATAACAAATTAAAACTTAAAAATGTTCTGAAAGAAAAATTAGAACCTGAACCCTTAAACGAAAAAGTAAATTAAAGTTGTATCTATTAAGAGTTGTCAGAGGAAACTGTGATTTACGAAATGAATTTACAATAAAAGAGCTCCGTGATGGCTACAGAATTTATCAGCTGTCTGTACTGTGTTCATGGGCTTTATTAAAAATCCAATTTAGAGATTTCAAAATGAGGACTCTTTGTTATATATAAAAATGTGCTAACCTAGAGCATATTTTCTATTAAATATCTTTTATTATGAAATGTATACAGGATTGAGGATTGAAAACTTACTATGTATTTAATCTAATCCACATGTCATTACTGTATATCTAAAGATTCTTTATATTCAAATACAGAACACGTGAAATATGCCTGCTAAGAAATGAATACGAAAGAGGAAGTAATTTTGCTTCCACATAAAGATCATTTCAAACTTATTTCCTGTTATCCATATGCCTACTTTAAAGAAAGAAAAACTGACAATTATATGCCTGCCGTTTACTCAAATGCTGCAGTGCACATGTTTTCAATTACACTTTGCAATGTAATCAGTTTATATGCTGTGTCCTTTATGTCCTTTATTTTCTCTTCAGCTGCTTTGCAAAAGAAAAAATCTGGAAACTACTTAATCTAACAAAATGAATTGAATATTATTTGATCATGAAATTATTCAGATTACAGATTTGATCTTAGTATGACAAAGATACTCTGTATAATTTCATTGAGATTTTGAAGTGATTAGTAGTCAGTGAAAATGAAAACGTTGAAAAATTACAAATATTTTCTCCTCTCTTCTCACTTTGTACATGCATGTAGGTAAAGAAGAATGGCTAATTCTTCTCTGTACAGATGGCATAAATGTAAACACCAGAAATTATTTATTAAAGATATTTTAGCAGTTACACTCTCAAATATATTTCCCAAATAAAAAGTGAAATCGCTTGTTCCTGAAATCTACATATCTCACAATCAAAAATTTACTTCAGCAAAAGCTGCATCCACATTAGCATTTCAATGGGGGCATATTTTCATTGTACTATTCAGACCACTTAAATCTCCCTCTTCATTTCAGGAGGGAGAACATCAGATTACGTAGGGCTGATACTTTCTACAAAATTCATACAGCTTCAAGAAAATGTCAAGATAGAGTCTTTGTATTTTTTGTTTCTATCCTAAAGAATGACTTTATAGGTTAGAAACCTTAAGTGGATTCCTATTACTTACCGACCAAAGTCCTTATTAATAATCACACTTGTGTGATTACAGTCCTCATCAACATCCCTCCTTTACATAACACAGTTTTTCTAATTCAATATATGCCATACCTCAATGGGTACTTAATGTTAAACGGGTCTTGCATTGTCTCATTTTACTTTGACCTTTTGATTACAATGTTACTAGTTCCCGACAAAAATCCCACTGTATTCTCCATTATTCTGACTTTAGCCATTACCGACACTTCATATGATAAATTCCATAGGCTTTTACACATCCTACTTCCTGAACCTATTGGAAGCAATATTGCTTACGTCTCTATCTTTAGGACACTGATTATTATTATCATAACGATAGCTATTGCTAATCTTCTATATCCTTTCTCTAATGGTTACTTGACTTTTCCTTAAATTGTAGGCTGCTTGAAGGCAGAGGCTTTGCCTCAGTCATCTTTATATTCTTTCAGCCCTTACAATGTTATAGAATGTTGTAGCTTCTAAAAGATTACTTGATTTAAATTTTAAATAATTTTCTTGAAAGAGTTAAGATTAAGCTACTTTCTTATTCTAAATAATTCTAACAGTATAAACAAAATAAAATACTGTTCTTCTAATAAGTGTACAGATGTTTGAGTATGTGCCTTATTTACTGTAGCCATTTTTATAGTAGGATGTCTTATGCAAACTATTTTAGTTCATGCTTATAATGATAGCTAATGATAAAATTACTATGCAATGGAAAATATTTGTACTCTTAAAATCACATTATCACAGTTTTAATTTAAATATTTTAAAAAGGAAATATTTGACATAAAGAATTTCTGTAAAATGAAATAATGTTATTAACTTATTAGTTATGAGAATACTACACAAAGATGATTCGGGGTTGAGCAAGTTGTAGAACATGCATGAGTTTTCAGATAAGTTTGCTGAATTGACAATGTTCATGTCTAACTCAATATACAAGAAAAGTAATCATTTCAAATTTGAAAAGACCAATAACAAGTAAGAAAATTGAATCAGCAATCAAAAATTTCCCATAAAATTTGCCCAGAAGCTGATGGTTTCACTGGTATGTTCTATGAAACTTGCAAGGTGGAGTTAATACTAATCCTTCTCAAACTCTTCCAAAAAATTGAAGAAGAAATCCTCCTGATATGTCAAAATTATGAGGCCAGCAGAATCCTGATGCCAAAGCCAGACAAGTACAGGAAAAGAAAATAGATGCAAAAATTCCCAACAAAATATAAGTAAACTACATTCAACAGCACATTAACCATACACCGTGATCAACTGGGATGTATCCATGAAATGGAAGAATAATGCAACATATACAAATCAATAAATGTGATGTACCACATTAACATAATGAAAGATAATAATTATATGATCATCTCAGTAGACACTGAAAAAACATTTGATTTTATTGACATTAATTCATATTAAGAACTCTCAATGTATTTGGTAGAGTGTTGTATAAATATTATGTTGTGTTTTTTTTATTTATTTATTTTTATTGTTAAATCATAGCTATGTACATTAGTTCAATCAAGGGGTACAATGTGCAGGTTTCATATACAATCTGAAATATTCTGATCAACCTGCAGCTTCCCCATACTTAATTGTGAAGAGCTGAAAACATTCCCTTTTCAATCAGAAAAACAACACAAGGATGCCCACTCTAGTCACTTCTATTCAACCTAGTCCTTCTGTACATCCTAACAAAAGCAGTTACATATGAAAAATAAATAGAAGGCATTCAAATCAAAAGGAAGAAGAAAATTGTCTCTATGAACAAATGTCATAATCTTCTACATAAATAACTGTAAAGGTCCCATACAAACTGTTAGAGTTTATAAACATATTCAATAAAGATGCAAAAATCAGTTGTGCTTTTTACAATACCAATCCACTGTGTTGAAAAGAATAAAATGCGTTAGCACAAATTTAATGAATAAAATGTATCTGACCACTGAAAACAATAAAATCTTAATTAAAGATATTAAAGGAAACATAAAAAATGGAACAATATCCCATGTTCATTGATTGGAAGAATTAATATTGCCAAAATTATATACTTTAGTATAGGCATCTTCTCTTCTTGTAGCTATAAAATTTCAAGGCCCTATAAGCCTTTAGCCCATTATCAGTTGTTTTTATAAGTAGTGCCATATAAGGATGCCTAGGCAAGAAAAATGCAAATAAATATGTGGAATCACATCATGCTAAAAAAGTTTGTGCCCAGTACAGGAAACAATCAACAGAGTGAAGAAGCAAATCCATGAATAGGACGACAATATTTGCAAGCCATGTATCTGATAAGGGGTCAACATACAAATTATGCAAGGAAATCCAACAATTCAATGGCAAGAAAACAACCCAATTGAAAAATGGGCAAAGAGCCTGAACAGACATCTATCAAGAAAATACATACACATGGCCAAGAGACATATGAAAAAAATGTTCAACATCACTCATAACTTAGAAAATACAAATTAAAATCACAATTTGATATCACCTCACATTTGTCAGAATGGCTATCATCAAATAGATAAAGGATATCAAGTGTTAGTGAGGAAATAGAGATAAAGGAACTCTTGTGCATTGTTGGGGAGAATGTAAATTAATGTAACCATTATGAAAAATTATAAAGTCTCCCCAAATGACTTAAAAATAGAACTACCAGTATAATCTAGCAGTTCAACTCCTAGGTAGACATTCAGAGAAAGAAATCAGTGTATGGCAGACACATTTACACTCGTGAGTTTACTGCAGCATCATTTATAATAACCAAAATATGGAATCTGTCTAAGTGCCAGTCCATGAGTGGATAAAGAAAATGTGCAATACTCTGCAGACTAAAACAAGAAGAAAAGTATGTCATTTACAACAACATGTGTGGAACTGAAGGACATTATGCTAAGCAAAATAAGCCCAGCATAGCAAGAGAGACCACACATTCTGACTTATAGGTGAAACATAATCATTTGTACCCTTAGAAGCAGCAAGCAGAATAGTGGTTACCAGAGGTTGGAGGGGAAGAAATGGTCAAAGGCCACAGTGGTTCCATTTAGAAGAAGTACATGGTACCTATTTGAGTTGAAAATTTTAAAATAAAATTGGATGTGTTGGAAATGTACCATATCTTGATTTGGGTTATGGTTACAATGCTTGCTTATATTAGCCAAAGCTCACCATATTGTACACTTAAAATGGGTTAATTTCACTGCATATAAATTATACCTCAATAGGGTTTATTTTTGTCAAAAAGTTACCTACCAAATGTTTATCAAAATTCCAATAACATTTTTCACAAATAGAAAAAATATGCAAAAATTTGTGGAATCACAAAAGATGCTGAATAGCTAAGGAAATCTTTAGAAAGAAAAATAAAGCTGGAAGCATCACATTCTTAATTTCAAATTATATTACAGTGGTTAGTAAATATGACTGTATGGTACTGGCATAAAAGTGGATAAACATAGATCAATGGAACCGAATAGAAAGCCCATAAACAAACGCATTCATATGGGCTCAGCTAATCTTCAACAAATACACTAAGAACACACAATGGGAAAGGACAGTCTCTTCAGTAAACAGTGCTGGGGAAACTGGATATCCATGAGCAAAAAGTTAAATAGGACCCATATCTACACCATAGGCAAAAATCAATTTCATATGGACCAATGACTTTAACGTATGATCTAGCACTCTCATACATATAATCCTCCTAAGAGAAAGACGCATTGATACTAATCTTGGCAATGATTTTGGGATATGCCACCAAAGCACAGGCAAGAAAAGTAAAAATTAACAAAGGATACTACATCAAACTAAAATTTTCTTTATAGGCTGGGGGTGGTGGCTCAGCCCCATAATTCTAGCACTCTGGGAGACCAAGGTAAGTGGATCACCTGAGCTCAGGAGTTCGAGACTAGCCTGAGAAAGAGTGAGACTCCATCTCTACTAAAAAAATACCCAGGTGTTATGGTGGCACATGTCGTCCCAGCTGCTTGGGAGGTTGAAGCAAGAGAATTGCTTGACCCCAAGAGTTTGAGTTGCTATGAGCTATGATGCCCCAGCATTCTACACAGGGTAACAGAGTTAGACTCTGTCATAAAATAAAATGAAATGAAATGAAATGAAATGAAATGAAATGAAATGAAATGAAATGAAATGAAATGAAATGTTCTTTACTGGAAAGGAAACAATTGACAAAATAAAAACATAACCTATAAGATTGGAGAAAATCTTTGCAAACCGTAAATCCAATAAGGGATTACAAGGAAGTCAATTTAATGGCAAGTACACAATAATCTGATTAAAATAGGTAAAAGACCTGTATAGTCATTTCTCAAAATAAGACCTACAGATGGCCAACTGGTATATAGATAAAGAAAGCTCAGCTTTACTAGTCATTAGGGAAGTGCAAATCAAAACCACAATGAGATAATATCTCATAATTATTAGAATGGCTATTATCAAAAAGACAAAAGGGTATGAAGAAAAGGGTACCTTTATATATTGTTGGTAAAAATATAGATTGGTGTAGCCATTATAGAAAACTGTATAAAGATTCTTCAAAAAACTAAAGATAGAAATACCATATGATCCATAAACCCATTTGTGTATACATGTCCAAAGGAAAGGACATCAGTACACCAAGGAGCTATCTGCCCTCCTATGGTAATCGCAAATCAAAATATAAGAACAACCTAAGTGTCTATCAATGGATAAATAAAGAAATGTGATATCTATTTATCCATCTGTCTACATCCATCATCTATCTGTTTATATACATGTAATGGAATATTATTCAGGCTTAACACAGAGTATATTCTATCATTTGTAAAAATATAAATGAAGCTAGAGGGAATATGCTAAGTGAAATAAGACAGATATAGAAAGAAAAATCTGCATGATCTCATTTATATGTGGAATCTAAAAAAATTGGTCTCATGAAAACAGAGAGTACAATTATGGTTGTTGAAAAGGGTGGATGAAATGGGGAGATTTTGATCACAAAGTACAAACTTTCTGTTATAATGTAAATAAATTCTAGAGACCTAATTTGCAGCTTGGCAACTATGATTAATAATAATAATATAGCATGAATGATAGTTGTTAAGATAGTAGACCTTAAGTACAGGTGGAATACCCCTTATCTAAAATATGTGAAAACCAAAAGAGTTTCAGATTTTGGAAGTTTTCATATTTCTGAATATTTGCGTCTACCTACAACAGTATCTCGGGAGATGGGATCCAAGTCTGAACATGGAATTCATTTATGTCTTATATGCGCCTTACACATATAATTTTGTTCAACATGTCACATGAAGTCAAGGTTGGAATGTTGCACTTGTGGTACGGTACAAGCACTTGAAAAGTTTCATATTTTGTACGTTTTAGATTATGGATTTGGGGGTTAAGGCTGCTCAGCCCGTCTTTTCATCACCCATGAAAAACGGTAACTACGTGAGATGATGGATTTATTTATTACCTTCACTGTGGTAATCATTTCACAATGTACATGTGGATCAAAATATCACATCATCACCTTATATACATCAAATATGCTCATTTTTTTTTTCAATCAGATCTCATAAAGCTGCACAAAAAAAGTCACTTTTTTTTTTTTTTGCTTGGAGTAGAGCTTTATAGATAACTTTACCGGATAGCTTACTTAACTTACTTTCATAGACTTAAAAAAGCATATTAAATGATCTAAAGAAATCTGACATTTACTGCAGATCTTTATACCTTTTTTAAAAATGTGATTATCCTCTAAGATTATCTGCTTATCTCAAAGTTAGGACAGTTCATGAGTGTCTCACTTGTGAGGCTTTAGATATTGTGACTGCTAGCCACAAGTTAGACCTTGGGAGAGTGGAGCACAAAGGTATTTGATATTTGAAAGTACTCAGAAGAAGGGGAAGAAAGATCAGTGTTTCCAGAGATACTGGGATATCTGCCAAGAAGTCTAAATCATGCTAAAATTACTTTTCAAAGTGATCTTTCAGATTCAATAACTTTTCCAACAAGGCAGAGGAAAAAAATCCCCACAAGTCACAATTCACTCTCGCATATATTTTATGACCAGGAGGAATAAAATTAATTCTAATGAATAGTATTGAATCAATAAGATTATCAAATTGAATTAAACATCAGAAAAAGATCATACATCTAACCACATATGAGGACCTTTTAAGGGTCCTGTAAAAACATCTTGAATGTTTTATGACCCAACATTTTTTTAAGTGATACTTGAGAGAGTATTTGAATATTGCATTTCACTCAAAATGCTAAATCCCTAAGCAATTTAGCTAGAAGATTTTGCTGCCCTTTACTTCAGAAACATATTTCCTTCAACTACTGTATCACAAAACCAAAATTTCACCTGAAATCCCATTACTAGTTATCTACTCAGAAGAAAAAAATATCATTTTACCATAGGGACATTTACACTCGAATGTTTATTGCAGCTCAATTCACAATTGCCAAGGTGTCATAACAATTCAAGCGCCCATCAACTCAAAATGGATAAATACACTTATGATATGTGTATACCGTGGAATACTATTCGGCCTTAAAGAAAGATGGAGACCACACCGTTTGTATTTACCTGGTTGGATTTAGAGAACATCCTCCCAAGTTAGGTATTGCAAGAATGGAATGGAAATATCCAAGGTACTCTACACTAATATAAATGTAGTAGATGAAAAACTACATTCCCACACAAGAGAAAACAAACAAACAAACAAACAAAAAACAGTAAAATTCAGCTAGCAGAGAGAGGAAGAAGCGAAGGGGTAGAGGGGAGAAAAGAGAAGGAGGGTGTGGTAAGCGGTCACTCCTGGGCACACCATGGGGTACACAGCACACCTCCTGGATGAAGGGCTCAGCTACAACTTGAATTTTACCTAATAAATGCAAATAACGTAACCTAATACTTCATACCTTTATATTAACTGAAATTAAAAGAACAAAACAAAACAAATACTAAAACTTCAAATGACCTAGGGAGAGGCAATATATAACACTTTATCTTTTACAGATATTATATGCAAAATAAGATATGTATGCATTTTTCCTTTTGGTAATTGCATTCACTTGTCTTAGACAAAATTATCTATTGGAAACTGTGTGTGGTTTTTCTGATTGAAAGATAACAAAATAAACTAAAGCTCTTAGAAATTCTATGTTAACACTTAATGTTCACTCACACTAAAAACTGCAAGTCGAGCCAGTGTGTTAGAAGCATCCTTAAAGGTTATGCTTCCCAGGCTTGCTGCTGATCTGCTGTGTGACACTGCAGGGAACTAATGCACACACAGGCTTACGACGCTTGCTTTGACAGGGGTAATGAAGTGTCCAGGTCCCAACCCCAGAAGCTCACGTCTAATGTCAACGTTCAAGACATTAGTTGGCGTACAGCCAACTAGAGAGCTTGTAGGCAACTTAAACTCTCAAACCCTATGAAACCACTGATACCAGATACTAGGAAATTGAAATATAACCTGGTTTGTGGGTTATCACATAAATTTATTTTAAATCAACCAAGTGAGTCATAGAATACCTTTACTTTTATAAGAAACATTGCATTCTAATGGTTAAAATGTGGCTAATATATTCTGGAATAATATTTATTACTATTAGTGGAATTTTTTTTTTTATTTCCTCGTATTTTCTGAGCAATTTTTCCTTCCCCATTGTGTTACCAAAATCAATTATTATGCAACTGGCAATAATTATATGAGTTAATAGAAGTCTGAAGAGAAGTGTGTTTATTTTGTTATATATTTGATATGCAAATGAGTTATATATAGAGAAGTATCCATTGGTGGTGATAGTGTGTGTATATATGTGTATGCGTGTACATCTATCTCTTCACCTATCTATATCTGTATGTATCTATAATGTTTGAATAATATACATCAGAAAATTACTAAATGCTTCGTAGTTAAAATGGAAGGTATGAAGATGTGTCTAAAATATTTCCTGCAGCCTGGCTAATCACCTTCACACACACTTTTCTTCCTTGCCTCATCCTATTCTTTTGTGATCTTTTCTTATGAGGCCATGAGGGTGTGCAGCTCTCTGCTGGCATTTTGGAATACATATTTAGAAAGAATTATGACACTTTCCTTCAGAGAACTCATGAAATAAAATGGTAACTATGGCATAAACACATAACCAACAGGCAAAATTGCACTGAAACATGAATAAATGCTAACCATAAAGAGAGGGCACATATCCATGAAATAGGATTTACCAGAGAATGTGCTAGAATGTAGAAAGTGGGTTTAGGAAGGAAGGAATTAGGAAACTAAGTTGTGATATAGGGCTAGTCAATATATCAAGAACAGTTAAGTAAGTTTTATTTTCCTAATCCCTAAATACACTTACTAAATGAAAGAAAAACTGAAAAACTGAAATGCAGTTTTCTTTTCTGCAATGGCTAATACCATGCACCACAGGTACAGCAGTGAAAGACTGTTGCAGGGGTCCTCAAACTCCACAGGAGGCGGTGTGATTGTATTTGTTCCCATTTTGTTTTTTTACTTTAAAATAAGATATGTGCAGTGTGCATAGGAATTTGTTCATATTTTTTTTTAATATGAATAGTCCGGTCCTCCAGTGGTCTGAGGGACAGTGAATTGGCCCCCTGTTTAAAAAGTTTGAGGACCTCTGTGTGGTATGTATAGACTTAACCATGATAAGTGCTCATGAAAATCTAAATTTTAAAACTGTTTTTGCTTTTCCTTTGCATATAATGTTA
This sequence comes from Loris lydekkerianus, assembly GCA_963574355.1. NCBI lineage: Eukaryota > Metazoa > Chordata > Mammalia > Primates > Lorisidae > Loris > Loris lydekkerianus. The sequence continues at coordinate 6,903 of CAUYPK010053876.1, read as the reverse complement.
GGTCTGTTTGGATGCTTCCTGGTCCCCAGAACCCCAGTGCCAAGAATGAATACGGGTACAAAGTTGAGCAAAGATAGGGTTACTACAAACACAAGCAGTTTATTACATAAGAGAAAGAAGGAAAGTAAAGAACGAAGTTGCAAAAAGTGAAAACATGTTCCAGAGAGAGGGCAAGAGAGAGAGGAATGGGTCAGTCTCCAGGAGTGGAGAAAGACCCAGAAGCTGAGCACACCCTGCCTGTTAGAAGCTCGCTAGTTTATCTGGCCTTTCACCTGCGGGGTTGGTTGTCAGTCTTGCTTTGGAGTGATTGACAGATGGGGGTTATAGAATAGATAACATGACAGGTTTGATAACAGGTTGGTTACGTAACAGTTTCTCCTCCTTTTCATGTGTCTTTCCCAGAATTCTTCACGAAACCCCACCTCTGGCATGCTAATCAGGTGGTAATGAGCTCTAGGTCAATTAAAAGTCACTAGGAACGTTTTACTGTGTCTATTCCCAGCAGGAAACAGTTTCTAGCCACAATTTGGTTCCTAGCTACAATTCAGTTCCCACTGTCCACCCACAGCCACTTCCTTGCCACCTGTTTACTCTCATCCACACTTACCAATACTGCAAAATAAATGGCAAGAAAAATATCTGTGTTGCTGAAAATTCTTCATTTTGATGGAGAAATGACCCTTTAGCTCCAAACTAGTATAATAGAATCCCAGCATCGTATTGACTCAGTGATGAGTTTAGCCAAATTTTCTGGATATATTTGCACGTTGGGAACGATGGGAAAAGCTTCTTATTATAGGAAGACAGTTATCAGGTTGAAGATAGCTATGATTTACTGCAAGTTACTATGGAGAAAGATGAAGAAAAATTCATTAATTTCCTTTGTAATGCTGCATATTTAATCTTTCATAATTTTGACATGAAGTTTTGCTTTGTAAGTGAGAACACTTAACAAATGCATGAAAATTTTATTTCATGGAAATGTTAGCTATCCTTTTGTTGTAGAAATCATTTCCTTCTCACTGTTGACCTTATATATACAATAGTCACCAAACTTTTATTTACTATGTGCCAAGCATTGTGCAAAACACTTTGCCTGTAGTATCTCATTTGATTATTTAATCTTTTTTAACAGTAGGGTTTTTTTTGTTTGTTTGTTTGTTTGTTTTTGTCATGCCTCTTGATATGTAGATATGGGGATGGGCCTCAGGAAAGCCTAATGTCTGAGTATAAGGAGACACACTTTGGCTGGCAAATTGACCTGTGATTTTACCCAGTCTTGTTGTAGGACAAATGACAGTCTGGAGTATATTACATCAAGTGTTTGTACCAGTGAACAGACAGGCACATGCCCTAAACCTTCAAAATGGTTAATTAAGGAATTATTTCAAAACTCATGTGATAACAGCAAAGCTGAGATTCTAGTGCCTCATTCAAGGGACTCGGAGACTGAGAACTCTGCACCTCTCTGGTAGTAGACACTGCGGTTTCTCACTTTGAACAATTGCCCCTACGATGACTGGGTTTCACATCCTTGCCATTACAGATGGTTGTTTTTTATTTCTTCATGTCTTTTCTTAAATTACATAATCCTCCTTTTATAACAACCATGTATATCCTCATTTTGCAAATGGGAAAAACCAAGCTCAGAGATAGTATGTACCCAATATCACACAGCATTCAGGTGAATAATGTAAGATACAAACCAATAACTATGTCTCAGAGCACAAGTTCTTAACTAGTTACATGACACCACCTAAAATGACTTGCTAGCAAGAGGGAAACCTTCCACAGATAAGGTTACTAACAGACGTCCTGGACAATTATGTGATAGCAAATGAAGAGTTTCTATTTAAACACATCTGATCATGTAATTATACTGAAGTTAAACAGTAAGTAGAGAAAACAGAACAGCAAATCATTCTAATTTATTCCTTTCCAGTCGGTTTTGTCACTAGTTGTATTAGATAAGCATCAGTCTGTGGCTCTTTCCTATAGTAATGTTTTTCTTGATATACATTTCTTTTCTTGCTTTGTGTTTTTGGTATAGCAAATTTTGCCATAAGGGTAGCACTAGTTGATCGATAGGAAAAGATTCAGGTTGTTGGAAAAAAATTGTAGTCATGCTTCAGGTGCAGGCCAAAATCAATAAGAAAGAGTGCTGCTCACCAGAGTGAAATGAAGAGCAATCACTTACTGCACTAACTGACGCTCTGTGTGGGCTCGTTGTCTGTGCTGGAGCTGATAGGCACCAAACGGAGGGGCCGCCGTATGAGCAGTTGACATGGTAACAAATAAAGTATGCTAACCAGATAACTTAACCTGAGTTGGTAAATTAGGTTGACATACAAGGTTACGTATATAGTCAGAGTCAGGAACAGGTTTCATTCTTGAGTTCATGAGTAAATTCAAAAACATTATTAGCAGGAATCATAGTTTTAATTGTGGCAAGGTTTCTCACCTTCAGCAATATAGACATACCATACGCGATAATTCTTAGTTGGGGAGGTCTGCCAGATGCGGGGGTGCATGTCTGACTTTGACTCCTCAAAGACTGATAGTGACTCCACATTGCAAATATAAAAACTGTTTCCTAAGAGGCCACATTTCCCCAGTTGAGAACCAATGACTTAACACATCAGTTTTTTTAATAGACTCAAACGTGTTCATACATTATTTGTTTCCTGGTATGATTTTTGGAGAGAGGAATAAAAGTTTAGGTGCCTGTATCCGAATGGGTAAAAGTAAGTTTTGCCATGAATAGCATCTAGTTTGAGAGTAAACTTCAATCTATTTAGGATTCTCTACTTGGGTAGTTGTGTTATAAGTAGATGTGTTAGTTTCATTTGAATATTGTATAGCAGTAATTGGTAGTTTTGTTCTATTTGAAAACTGTTTGATGCAGTAGGCAAGAATATGTTTATGCAGAAACTGCTCTCCATAAGGGACAAGCAGAAGATAACTATGTCTCTCATCTATCATTCTGAGCATTCCAATCTTGACAGCCTCTACATAAAACAATTTTGATGAGATTGTTGTAATGCAGGATTTATACATAACTAAAATGATTTTTTGCCTGTGTGATATCACACTTCAAGAGTTTTCCGCAGGTAGGTATTAATCTCTATAGCTCCCCAAATTTAGAATTTACCACTGCACTAATTTGTATTATATAAAACTCAAGGAGAAATGCCTTTTGATTGATATGTACCATGTAGTCTGATCATAGAAGCGTTTTAACTGCAGTGCTATTTCTTTAGGGTAGGAGGCAGAAATTTAACTATAATCGGCTAGAGGTCATCTAATCTATTGATCTGTCAATCAATATTTCTATTCCTGAAGAGACTATTTACTTTATGGAAATATTTCATTCAAAGTAAACTACTTGTTTTTGAGTCAGAGACTGTGGATGTCACAATTCAAGAATTCTAAATCCAATTAGAACTACGGCATCAGTTTCTATAGTCCCAGAAGTACTGTATTTATTTTAAGTGGTCATAATTTTTAGGCACAACAAAATTTGAGAATGAATTTTAAAGATTTCATAAAGACAGCAAAAGGAATGCTTGAAAATGAACATTCCCATACTATCTAACACAGTGGTTCGCAACCTGTGAGTCGCGACCCACCCACAAAAACTGTACTAAAGGGCCACAGAGTTAGGAAGGTTGAGAACCACTGATCTAACACTATATAGATAAGATTAAACTACATACAGAGGTCATCACTATTATACAGATGGGATGTCTTGTTGCATGAAAGTCTCCCAATTGATTGGTGGCGCAGAGAAACGAGTCCTGCAATGAAATAGTCTGAGTAATTAGGAGGACCACTTACACTCTCAGGGCAAATGGAAACCTTGCTTTATTCTCCACCACCTTTTATACCCACTACTGCACCTATACACCATCAACCACTAATCAATGACTTTATCCTACAAAATCCGTCTCATGACCAGGTTCGACCGTGCCCGGCACCTAATCACTTTACGGATTAACTGATACACATTCCATGACCTCACTGCAGGATTACTTTTTTAACTTTTTAATTAAAACCATGCCTTAAAATACTTTCCTTAAACAAAGATAAGAACTTCAAGGGAGGTCGTGGCTTAAATACCACACCTTTCACATGGCCATCAGGAGGCAGCAATCCATCTCCAAAAACAAACAGGAGATCACTGAGATATGCAGCTGTTTTTCTGGCAAGCAGGTGCCCCCTGAGGCCTTTGTCTTTCAGCATTTACAACCTCAGAGGCCATTTTATGGGGTTCTATCCAGGTCTCTCTCTCACTGAACATTTATTAGAAAGATTTCCTGCTTGCCTTTCCAATAAGGCTCAAGTAAGGCATATATAGGCTTTCTGCCTATAATATCTGATAAATTTCTTATTTGTATTAAGGAATTTGTAAGTATCTGATAAATTTCTTATTTGTATTAAGGAATTTGTAAGATGGCTGATAGAATAAACTTTTACACTGGTATTGCTTTCCTTTATGCATTATTTGGGTTCACAGATCTTTTTTGTTAATGTGCTCCTCCCTTTTATATCCAAAATCTGATCTCTTTCTTTTTTACATCCTTAGCATACATTTTTTCTACTAAATGTAACTTCTGTTTCTAATGATTTATTTTTAAGCATCTTGTTTAAATAAAGCAATAGGCAGGGGTGGCGAACAAGTTCGACTACGCGCTCGGAGATCGGTCCTCAGAGGTCCCTCCTCAGAAGCAGCATAACAAAATCCAAACTTGGCAAAGAGCCACAGTATACAAAATAATGATAAGAGGCAAAGAGCCGAAATTCATTTTGGCCGGGAGCCGCATGCGGCTCTAGCTGCGTGTTCGCTACCCTTTAGACGGGAAAGAGGGCACAGGAGGAAATAACACAGGTTGGGTGTGGTGGCTCTTGGCTGTAATTCCAGCACTCTGGGAGGCCAGGTGAGAAGGATTGCTTGAGGCCAGGAGTTCCACACCAGCCTGGGCAACACAGTGAGACTCTGTCTCTACCAACAAATATAACAAAAATACATACGTAAGGGCAACAACATAAGCCACGGAGACTTTGCCAGAGTATAAAATGCATTTTCTTTATGGAGATGCTATTTCTTTAAGTAGTTTTGTAAAAATCTCACTCTTCCTTGCCCCTCCCCACCACCACCAGTAAATACTATAAAATCCCACCCAGTCTTATAGATAATCTGCCCTGGTGAAAACAAGAAATATGAATATCCTATCTAGCTATCCACATTTCAATTCAACTTTTGGCATCTACTTCTACCTACACTGACCCTACACAGTCCCTCTGCCCAGTATCAATTTGTATGGCTTTGGGTAATTTCTACCCTCTCTCTCTATACCTCAGTTTCCTTATCTCCTATAAAAGTGGATTGATTATTATGATCTTAAAAGTCTTTTCCAGGGCTAACATTTGAGTAATTTTTTGAATCTTTAAATGTCAAATTTCAACCTTTTTGTATGCTGCATTAAAAAACGTTTCCAGTGAAAAGAGGGAGAACATTACTCTGCCCAGTACTCACTTCAGTACTGGCACATTTGTGTATCCATCCAGAAAGTCATGTGCGGAATCTCCTGTAACTTTAAAACTGATAATCACTAGAATGACAGTTGTTACTAATCAAAACAATATCCATCCTTCTATTTTAAAATGCCCAAAGCAAATATAAAGAATAAAATCAGCATAGTGACATACTATATACCCTTGCATCTGTTCCACATCTAGTCCACTTTACTTGATTGGCCCCTCAGCAAACAACTGTGTACTCAAAGTAATCTTGTTCCCATTTATGTTTAACTTTGTACGCTCGCTGTGAGCTGAAGGAAGGAACCAGGCTGAAAACATGATCTGCATCTCCCCTGACTAAAGGTAACAATCCCTGATATTAAAAGAGAGGAGAAATTTAAAAATACTGACACTGTTTATTCACTATCACCCCATAGCAGGCTATATATAGTAGAAAGAGCCCTAGACCATGAGCCAAAGTCCTAGGTTTTTAGTAAGGACTTGCTGGTGGCCCACTTTCTTAATAAAATAAGAATGAGATACTATTCTAATATTTCACTAAGTAGTAGGGGAGTCAAAATGTATACATGTAAACAATTCTTAAAATTAATTTTTTCATAAACATTCACCTAGCAAGATTCACCTAGAAAAAAGGGTACAGGTTATAACCCAAGAATGGGTTCAGCAAGAAGTTGAATCCTGGCCTTCAGCTTCATTACAGTGGGCTCCAATTCAGCAGAGTACCCAATTCTGACTAAACAGAATCATCTGAGAAACTACTTAAAAATGTTAGCTCTTGGCTAAGTGCCCGTGGCTCAAGTGGCCAGGGCGCCAGCCACATACACCAGAGCTGGGGGGTTAGAATCCAGCCCGGGCCTGCCAAACAACAATGACAACTACAACCCCCCCCCCCCCCAAAAAAAAAATAGCCAGGTGTTGTGGTGGGAACCTATAGTCCCAGCTACTTGGGAGGCTGAGGCAAAGAGAATCACTTAAGCCCAAGAGTCTGAGGTTGCTGTGAGCTGTGACATGACAGCACTCTACTAAGGGTGACATAGTGAGACTCTGTCTCAAAAAAAAAAAATGCTACCTCTTGGGCCCCACCCTGTTTTGTATATGTATGTGTGTATACATTTATGTATGTTTATATGTGCCTGAATGTATAGTTACACTTTATGCATATATAGTGTTCTAAAATCTACTGTGCCTAGAGAAAAGGGTACAGCTTGGTGAATTTTTTTTTTTTTTATTGTTAAATCATAGCTGTGTACATTAGTGCAATCACCTGTACCCATTCTAAGATGCACCATAGATGTGGCCCCACCCATTACCCTCCCTCCACCAAAACCTCCCCCGTCCCTTCCCCTTCCTTGGCCCTTTCCC
>CAUYPK010053874.1:0-23760 GCA_963574355.1 Loris lydekkerianus | reverse complement strand
TCTGGCAGCTTTCAGAATTTTCTCCTTCATATTAACTTTAGTGAAATTGATTATGATGTGTCTGGGAGATGTCTTATTTGGGTTGAGTCTTGCTGGAGTTCTGAAACTGTCTGCTATCTGAATTTTGGAATCTCTTGGCATGTCTGGAAAGTTCTCCTTCATAGTCTCATGAGAAGAGACTCTGTGCCTTGTGAAGCCACTTCATCTCTTTCGGGGATCCCTATAAGACGAATGTTGGTTTTCTTCGAATTATCCCAGAGCTCTCTGAGAGAGTGGTCTGTTTTTTACCTCCATTTCTCTTTCTCTTTGAGAGTTTGGGAGCATTTGAAAACTTTGTCTTCAATGTTGGAAATCCTTTCTTCTGCTTGCTCCATTCTGTTACTGAGGAATTCTACTGTGTTTCTCAGATCTTTGAGGGCTGCAACTTCTTGTCTCAATGTGTCAAAATTTTTGGTCATTTGGTCTTTGAAGTTGTTGAATTTTTGAGTTACTGCTTGAAATTCTAAATCAATCTTGTTTGCTATCCAGATTCTGAATTTGATTTCTGACATCTCAGCTATTTGTTTGTGCATGGGATCTTGTGCTGTTTCTGCCCCATTGATCCTTGGGGGAGTTGATCTACTCTGATTATTCATATTGCCAGAGTTTTTCTGTTGATTTCACCTTATGATTGTTTTTCACCAATGCTTCTGGCCATTCTCAGAGTTGAAGAGGTGTCTCTCCAAGATTAGACCCCAGCGGAATCACTCTATTGTTGCTCTCTATCTTTCTTTAACGCTGCATAATATTCCATAGTGTACATATACCACAGTTTATTAATCCATTCATGGATCGATGGGCACTTGGGCTTTTTCCATGACTTAGCAATTATAAATTGGGCTGCAATAAACATTCTGGTACAAATATCTTTGTTATAATGTGATTTTTGGTCTTCTGGGTATATACCTAGTAGGGGAATTATAGGATTGAATGGCAGGTTTATTTTTAAATTTCTAAGTGTTCTTCACACATCTTTCCAAAAGGAATGTATTAATTTGCATTCCCACTAGCAGTGTAGAAGTGTTCCCTTTTCTCCACATCCATGCCAACATCTCTGGTCTTGGGATTTTGTGATATGGGCTAATCTTACTGGAGTTAGATGGTATTGCAAGGTAGTTTTAATTTGCATTTCTCTGATGAATCAAGTGGAAATGTTGAATAGGCCAATATAAAGTTCTGAAATAGCATCAACCATACAAGATCTCCCTAAAAAGAAAAGCCCGGGACCAGATGGCTTCACGTCAGAATTCTACCAAACCTTTAAAGAGGAATTCTTACCTATATTACTCAACTTGTTCCAAAATGTAGAAAAAGAAGGAAGACTACCCAACACGTTCTATGAAGCAAACCTCACCCTGATCCCAAAATCAAGAAAAGACCCAACAAGAAAAAAAAATTATAAACCAATTTCACTAATGAATATAGATGCAAAAATATTCAACATGATCCTAACAAACAGAATCCAGCAACATATCAAACAAATTATACAACATGAACATGTCAGTTTTATCCCAGGGTCTCAAGGCTGGTTCAATATCCATAAATCTATAAGTATAATCCAGCACATAAACAAATTAAAAAACAAAGACCATATGACTCTCTCAATTGATGCAGAAAAAGTTTTTGATAATATCCAGCATCCCTTCATGATCAGAACGCTTGAGAAAATTGGTATAGACGGGATAATTCTTAAACTGATAGAGGCCATCTACAGCAAACTCTCAGCCAATATTGTATTGAATGGAGTTAAACTGAAATCACTCAGATCAGGAACCAGACAAGGTTGCCCATTGTCTCCACTGCTCTTTAACGTTTTAATGGAAGTTTTAGCCATTGCAATTAGGGAAGAAAAGGTGATCAAGGGTATCCATATAGGGTCAGAAGAGATCAAACTATTGCTCTTCGCAGATGATATGATTGTATGTCTGGAAAACACCAGGGATTCTACTAAAAAACTCTTAGAAGTGATCAAGGAATACAGCAGCATCTAAGGTTACAAAATCAGCATTCGTAAATCGGTAGCCTTTATATATACCAACAATATTCAAGCTGAAAAAACAGTTAAGGACTCTACTCCATTCATAGTAGTGCCAAAGAAGATGAAATATTTGGGAGTGTACCTAACAAAAGACGTGAAAGATCTCTATAAAGAGAACTATGAAACTCTAAGAAAAGAAATAGCTGAAAAGGTTAACATTTGGAAAATCATACCATGCTCATGGCTGGGAAGAATCAACGTTGTTAAAATGTTCATACTACCCAAAGCAATATACAGTTTTAATACAATCCCTATTAAAGCTCCACTGTCATACTTTAAAGATTTTGAAAAAATAATACTTCATTTTATATGGAATCAGAAAAAACCACGAATAGCCAAGACATTACTCAGAAATAAAAACAAAGCAGGAGGAATCACGCCAGACCTCAAACAATACTATAGATCGATAGTGATCAAAACAGCATGGTACTGTCACAAAAGCAGAGAAGTAGATGTCTGGAACAGAATAAAGAACCAAGAGATGAACCTAGCTACTTACCATTATTTGATCTTTGACAAGCCAATTAAAAACATTCAGTGAGGAAAAGATTCCCTATTTAACAAATGGTGCTGGGTAAACTGGCTGGCAACCTGTAGAAGATTGAAACTGGACCCACACCTTTCACTATTAACTAAGATAGACTCTCACTTGATTAAAGATTTAAACTTAAGACATGAAATTGTAAAAACACTAGAAGAGAGTGCAGGGAAAACTCTTAAAGAAATCGGTCTGGGTGAGCATTTTATGAGGAGGACCCCCTGGGGAAATTGAAACAGCTTCAAAAATACACTACTGGGATCTGATCAAACTAAAAAGCTTCTGCACAGCCAAGAACACAGTAAGTAAAGCAAGCAGACAGCCCTCAGAATGGGAGAAGATATTTGCAGGTTATATCTCTGACCGAAGCTTAATAACCAGAATCCACAGAGAACTCAAACGTATAAGCAGAAAAGAACAAGTGATCCCATCGCAGGCTGGGAAAGGGATTTGAAGAGAAACTTCTCTGAAGAAGACAGGCGCATGGCCTACAGACATATTTTTTCTCTTATAGTTCCAAAGTAAGTATATTTCTTTCTAATAGAACCTTACTAAAACACGTACAAAATTGCTAATGTATTCAATAATCAAAAAACAAAACAAACAAAAAAAAGAGTTACTGTGAAATCCCTGAGTGTTGCTCTATTTAATTCCAGAGGATAATAGGCTACAGTTTCATTAAAATTTTAATGGCCATTAAACAAGCTTTGCTGACTTCAGTGACTGGTGTTAAACTAAAAACTGCACCAGGCTAAGTTAAGTACAAAAGAAAGACTTTATTCAATGCTATTGCAACAGAGAAGAAAGATTATTATGAAGTGTGTTAACCTACCTGCCACATAGAAGAATGCAGGGACACTGAGTTGTTTTTATTACAAAAAAATGCCTTGGCTATAGAGGATTTTTTCTGGTTGCATACAAAGTAAATAACTATTATTTACAGCTCTTCAAAGTATGATGTTGGTATTTTAATAGGGATTGCATTGACTCTGTAGAATGCTTTGGGTAGAATAAATATTTTAACACTGGTGATTTTTCCAAACCAAGAGCATAGTATGTTCTTCCATTTGTTGATTTCCTCTGCTATTTGTTTCCTGAGGGTTTCATAATTCTCTTTGTAGAGGTCTTTCACCTGTTTTGTTAGGTATTTCCTAGGCATTTCATTTTTTCTTTCTTTTTTTGAGACAGAGTCTCACTATGTCACCCTAGGTAGAGTGCCATGGTGTCATAGCTCACAGCACCCTCAGACTCTTGGGCTCAAATGATTCTCTTACCTCAGCCTCTAAAGTAGCTGGGACTACAAACACCCACCACAATGCCTTGCTATTTTTTTTGTTGTAGTTGTCATTGTTGTTTGGCAGGCCTGGGCTGGATTCAAACCCACCATCTCCAGTGAATATGGCTGGTGCCCTAGCTGCAGAGCTACAGGCACTGAGCCAGGTATTTCATTTTCTTTGAAGCTTCTATGAAGGAAATTGTGTCTTTGATAAGCTTCTCAACTTGGCTGCTATTGGTGCTTAAAAAGGCTACTGATTTGTGGATGTTGATCTTAAAGCCTGAGACATTATATTTCTTGATCACTTCCAGGAGTCTTGTGGTTTAGTCTCTGGAATGTTCTAAGTATAAGATCATATCATTGACAAAGAGGGCAAGTTTGACATTCTCTGTCCTCATTTGGATGCACTTTATATCTTTCCCTTTCCTGATTTGCATTAGCTAAAATGTCCAACAACATACTGAATAGTAGTGGTGATAGAAGACAAGATTGTCTTCTGTTCCTGTTCTACATGGAAAAGCTTTCAGTTTTACTCCATTTAGTGCAAAATTAGCTGTGGGTTTTTATAGATGGCTTCAATCATTTTTTGAAATGTGCCACCTATACTTATATTCTTAAGTTTTCTTGTTAAAAAAGATGCTAAATTTTATTGAATGCTTTTTCTGCATCTATTGAGAGGATCATATTCTCCTTGTTTTTGCTTCTATTAATATGGAAAATTACATTTATGGATATACATATGTTAAACCAGACTTATATCCCTGAAATGAAGCCTATTTGATCCTGATGTATAATATCTTTAATATGTAGCTATAATCTTTCTGCTAAGATTTTATTGAATTTTCTTCAATATTCATTAGTGAAATTCATCTGTAGTTCTCATTTTTACTTGGGTCCTTTCCTGGTTTTGGAATCAGGGTGATGTTTGCTTCATAGAACATGTTGGGGAAATTCCCTTCCTTCTCAGGTTTTTGTTGTTTCTTTAATATCAGTGGTTGATATTGGTATGTTCAAAAGACATTTTTTTTCTTTCTGGTTAAGTCTAGGGAGATAGTGTGATTCCAGGTATTGGTCCATTTCCTCCAAGTTGTCAAATTTCTGGGTCTAGAGTTTTTTTGTAATAGTAAGAAATATTCTTTTGTATATTGAAGGTATCAGTTATTAATTCCCCATTTTCATTTCTGATTAAGGTTGTTAAAGATTTTACTTTTCTCTTTGTAATTAATCTGGCCAATGGTTTATCAATTTTATTTATTCTTTTCAAAGAACCAACTTTTCCTTTCATTGTTTTTTTTTTCTAATAATCCTTTTGTTTCCAATTTCATTTATTTCTGATTTAATTTTTGTTATTTATCTCCTTCTGCTAGTTTTGGGAATGAAGTGCTCTTCCTTTTACATTTTCTTAAGATGGTTCATCAGATTGTTTGTGTGCTGTCTTTTTGCTTTTCAGATATAGGTATCTAATGCAATACATTTCCCTTTTAGGAATGCTTTTCCAGTATCCCACAGGTTTTTGTAGTTTGCAGCTTTATTGTTGTTATGTTTGAGGAATTCAATAATTTCCTCCTTTAGCTTTTCCTTAACCAATCTGTTACTCAGCATAAAGTTGTTTAATTTTCATGTCTTTCTGTGGGGATGAAAATTTCTGTTGGAGTTCAGTTCCACCTTTATAGCCTTTTGGTATGACAAGATAAATGGAATAATTTCAATTCTTTTAATTTTATTGAGATTTTATTTCTGACCTAGGATATGACCTATTTTGTTCCATGAGCTAATGAGAAGAATATATATTCCTTAGCTTTGTGATGGTGTGTTCTGAATATGTCTATTAAGCCCATTTGTTCTAGGGCACATTTAAGTTCCACGTAACTTTGCTTAGTTTCTATTTAGATGATCTGTCTAGTTCAAGCAGACGGATGTTAAAGTTCCCAGAAACTATGGTGTTATAGGACATGAATTTGTTCAAACCCATCCATGTCTGTTTCTAAACCTGGGAGTTTTTAAGTTGGGTGCATAAATATTTAGGCCTGAGATATTGTCCTTGATATATTGTTCCCTTGACCCATATGAAGTGACTATCTTTCCCTTTCTTAATTTTAGTTGCTTTAAATCCACTTGTATCTGAATATAAGATTGTGACCCCCTCCTTCTGGTTTCCATTACCCTGAAATATTGTTTCCAACCATTCACCCTGAGTATTTTTTTGTCTTTCAAGGTTAGGTGTGTTTCCTGTAGGCACCATATGGATGGCTTGTGCTTTTTTTTTTTTTTATCCAATCAGCAAGCCTGTGCCTCTTCAGCAGGGAATTCAAGTCATTAACATTTATTGAGGGAATAGATAAGTGTGATGGAGTTCTATATGCCTTATTTTGTGAAGTGCTTAGTTTTATCCTTTGTGTCATTGTAGAAGCTAGGTTTTGTCCACTAGTTTCTGGGTGTTTACTTTGCTGGTTGTCCATTGTGCTGGTCAGTGTGTAGAATGGGTATAAGTATTTTCTATAGAGCTGATCTTGTGGTGAATTTTCTCAATATTTGCATATTAGTTAAAGATTAGATTTCTCCATTAATTTTGAAGCTAGTTTAGTAGGATACAGAATTCTGGGCTAAATCTAAAACAAAAAAAATATTTTGTTTAAGGGGATTAAAGTTAGCTGACCATTCTCTTCTGGCTTAAAAAGTTTCAGTTGAGAAGTCCACTATCACCCTCCCTGATGGATTTGCCACTATAAGTCAATTGATGCTTTCTCCTGGCTGTTTACAGACTTTTCTCTTTTGTCTTGGCTTTGGACACGTTCATTACAACATTTCTTAGAGATGCTGTATTCTTGCTGAGATGGCCTGGAGTTCAAAATTCCTCTAAAGGGAGTGTTTCAGAATCTTTCGTGATACTTGAGAAGTTTTCATTTATGATATCCTCCGGTAGGTCTTGCATTCCTTTAGGGTCTTCTTCTTACCCTTCATGAACACCTATAATTCGTATGTTTGAATGCTTCATGAAGTCCCATAATTCTCTGATTGAATTCTTTTCTGCTTTCTCTTCTTTTCTGCCTCTTTAATTGCCTGTGTTAGCTCATGGACTTTATTCTTTACCTCTGAGATTCTTTCATCTCCCTGGTCTAATCTGTTGTTGATGCGTTCTTTACATTCCCTTATTGACTCTTTTAACTGTTTAAACTCTGCCATATTCTTTCTATTTTCTTCATATCTTTTGTCCATTTTTGGGGTTCTGTTTTTCCACTTTTTGTCAATTCCCTTTATTTTTTATTTGCCATGCATGTTTTAAGTTCCATTTCTGTCATTTCCCTTAATTCTTTATAGTTGGAATACTTTGCAGTAGCTACCTCACAATGCCTTTGAGAGGTTGTTCTATTCTGGTTTTTCACATTGCCAGAATTTTTATGTTGGTTTCCTCTTGTGTGTGTTTCCTTTTCATTTATTTCCTTCTATAGTTTTTCCTTCTAACTACCTCCTTTTTTAAAAAATTACCTTGCCTCAGAGCTTAGGTGTTGAAGAGGCCTTTTGGTATAAATCCCAAAGGAAAATAAGTGTAAAAAGCAAGAAGGGAGAAATGAAAGAAAAAGAAAAAAAGTAAAAAAAGAGAGAGAAAAAGAAAGAAGGGTGGAGGAAAAGAACTGAAGAAAAAGAGATAAAAAGCATGTAAGAGAGAGAGAGAGCAACAGGAGAAATAGTGGTGTTTGTCAGGGTTCTTTAATCACACCCACAGCTTTGGGAGACCAGGTTGGATGGGTCCCTCAAATTCAGAGCTTCTTACCGTCCTGGACAATATCAAGACCCACCTTTTGCCAAATGTATAAAGAAATCAGAAGTATGTCACAGTAGAAAACTATCAATACCTTATTTCTAAGGCCAAAGCTAGAAGGACACCAAGGCTTATGTTGTGGCCTCCTTTTGCCAGAACAATTCCAGAATTCCACAGTCATAACAAATTACGACTCCCAAGATCCTCAGAAAAGCAAAACAAAATAATAAAAATGGTTTAAAAAAAACCTTAAGAATATAATTGTATAAGATAAAGAAGAGAAAAGGTGATATCTTTGGTGTTGTATGCAATATTTATGTGGTTAAGATGAGAAAAGTAGAAAAGTCACTACCAAATGAGGGAAAAAGGAGAGAAATTAAAAAGAAAGAAATAAAAGGGGCAAAAATGCATAAGGATAATGGAGGAGCCCTTCATATTGAAATAAAGTAAAAATAAAAAAAAACAACTAAACAACAAAAAACTTATCAAATAACAGCAGCAATAACAATACAAGCGAAAAAAAAAAAACGAAAAGGAAAAAAACTAAAGAAAATTGGAAAAAGCAAAAAATTTAAACAATATATCTTTTACTGAGGGTAGAGAAAATGTCACTGATAAAGAGATGTCAGGGTAGCAGTAATGGAGCAGAACTGACCAAACCATTACAAATATGAATGAATTTTATATGTCTAAATTGAATATGTCTACCATTGAATTTTACATGTCTAAATTGTTAGCTGACTGTGAGAAGCATAGTGGACTAACTAAACATCAATAGAGAAACATTTAGGAAAATCATTATAAAAATCTTGACACAAAAACGTTTTGTGGAAAAATGGTTCCAAAAGAGCTCATCTATGAATAAAATCAATGGAGAGTTGGAGTATGCCAAGACCTTTTAGAAAGGCTAGACTATGATGTTTTGGGCCATGTTTTCATTGGTGATGAAACATGGGTGTACCAATACTACCCCGAAACAAAGCCTTAAATGCACAAGGGAAGTCAACTAATTTTCCATGACCAAAAAACTTCTTCTGTCAGTCCAAATCAGGAGTCAAAATGATGTTGCTGACATTTTTTAATATCAGAGGAATTGTTCACTATAAATTCATGACAACTGAACAATTAACCGAGCTTATTATTTGTAAGGTCTGAAAAGGCTGTGTGAAAACAATAAACAAAAATGACCTGAACTTACCACCAATCGCTCATGGCTCTTGCATCATGTCTGTGCACCAGCTCACACAGCACTGTCCATGAGTGAGGGTTTAGCCAGTAAACAAGCAACTCTACTAAAACAAAGCCTGCCACACCTGATTTGACACCCAAAGACTTTTTTATTGTATATGAAGATAAAGGAAATATTGAAAGGAAGACATTCATGACATCAAAGGTGACAAAATGACAATTCTGATGGCCATTTTAGAAAAAGAGTTCTAAAATTGCTTTGAAGGGTGAACTAGCCACTGGGATTGGTACATAGCTTCCAAGGGGAGTGCTTTAAAGGTGACCATAGTGATATTCAGCAATGAACTATGTAGTACTTTTTCTTAGAAGAGTTGGAGATTTTATTTTATTATTATTTTTTATTTTTTTATTTTTTTCAGTAATTTATTTATTTTTTATTTTTTTTGGGAGGGCTTTTGTTCTTTATTCTTTTTTTTCTTTATTATTATTATTATTATTTATTTTTATTGTTAAATCATACCTGTGTATGTTGTGAAACTGGCAGGAAACTTTTAAAAAGACATATCTCAAAGGGTGAGAGAAAGAATTTACAATTACAATGGTTTTTTTGTTTGTTTTTTTTCTTTTTAAGGAAAACTCTGGAAAAATGGAGGGTAGTGGTCTAAAGTCAGAGAGAAGCCTGTTTAAATGTTAATCAATTGTAGGGACATATTAACACTATCTTGGTTTTTAGATAAGTGGCTGTTCATTGCCTCTGCACTACCTTCCAAATTAGCTTACATTTTAAGGTCTGTTTTTTATAAGGATAAATGTATGAGATCAAATTCTGTATAGGTATTCTTTTCTCTTCTTTTCTCTTTTTGTGCAGTTAAGATAACTCAAACTAAATTTGTTTTAACAATGAATTGATTGGTGGATTTGAAGGCTTAAGCTAAAAGTAAAAAACTTGTAGTGATAGGCCAAGTTTCAGACTTGGAGAATCTGTCCTCTTCCTTATATTCTTCTTATTTTTTGGCTCTTTCCCCATGGAAGAATGTTCCAACAGTAATATGCTTGTGTATTCACTTTCAGAGAGAGAAGTGCGTGGGGTAGGTAAGAGCTTTTCACAACTTCAAATAACTATCTTGAAACTTATACTGATTGGACCACCCTTGAATAGAAGTTTATGATCAGAGTTCCATATACAATGGTTTATCCCTGAATTGGTCACTGTAAGTAATAAAGATGGGATTTCAGTGAAGGCAAGAGACCCTCTGGGTAGAGTAGGCTTTATCCATGCAAACTTCTTGATTGCTCCACAAGAAAACGAGAGAGGTTAAATGAATTCTTGAGGTGTCTCTAGAGTAGGGGGCTGGCTAGGGCATATGGTGTCTTTTGTTATTACTACTGAGCCATAACTGCCAAGTATCTTGTTAAACTGTGTACGATGCTGTAGTACTATAATTCACTAATGATAGCTTGTTGCCACACTAATTATGACTTTACTCAAACTGAACATTCTCTCCTACTCATCCTTATTTGTAACTGCTCCTCTTTGATATATAGTCAATCTGGGATGTATTTTAAATCTAAAATCTATCAAATACCTCTTGTGTGACTGCAATAGTCACCTCTCTCATACTCTATTATTCTTTTTATAAAATAGAAATTAAAATATCTCTTTGCAGAGTGCCATGGGATTAAAAAGAATCATTTTAAATAGGCCTAATTGTCTCCCTGGCACATAGAAAACATCCATTTAAGGTCATTTTTCTTCCTTTTCCTCCCATAGTTTATCAGAACAGTTTAAGCCAGTGGTTCTCAACCTTCCTAATGCTGAGGCCCTTTAATACAATTCCTGCGGGTCTGACCCACAGGTTGAGAACAGCTGGTTTAAACCCTTCTGTCTGGATTTTCAGATACTTCATCATCTCAGTTATCCTATTTGCTTATCACTATCTTTAGAGAAATCGGCAGATTTCCCTGCCTGATCTCAGTGCATGCCTTGTTCTTGCTTATTTCTTTGCTCATTCTGCCTTCGCTGTGTGGGAGGCTCTCTGTGCAACTGCAACCCACAGGCTTCTGTATGTGCCATAGTTTAGATGGCAATTCCCTGCTGAAGTTCCCTCTCTCACTACATGCTCTTAGAAGACTGGGCTGTTGTCTGAGATTCCAGTTCTGCTCCAATAAGAAAGAAAACACAATAGTCAATAGCTGTGTCAGACAGGCCTCAACTAGACCTCAACTGGTTCTTTTACTTACAATTTTTGTAATTTATGCAACTCCTTGTTTCTGAGCCTTGATCTAATATGCTAAAAAGAAAGAAATAAGAGGGCCTATTTCATGGGTTTTTGAGATCAAAGGAGATTAAAATGACAGGATATTCTCTAGGGCTTAAATAGCTACTAGTACATGGAAAGGGAAAGTGCTGTAATTACCCTGACGGTGATGGATATTGTATACCCAGGGCCCTGGGAACAAGGCCTTCAACTACATTTGTATGAACAATCAACCCAAAGTTTTTAAAACTCTGTTTCCTTTTTGAATCATGTCATTATCAACTTATCTGTAAAATTCCCTGTGAGTATTTTAACATCATACAGAAGTACAATAAAACCTTAATAAAGTCTCTTAAATATTTTCCTAAATTAGGTGGAGATTGATAAGAAATATCTTTTCCATCATCTTTCAGATATGACCAAATAGTTGAACATACTCAGAAGGAATAAAAAATATTCTAGAAGTCATTTCAGCTGGCTTCTGGGAATAAACAAGTTCAATAAAATCACATTGTTCCTTTTAGGAATTGTCTTAGTCCTTTTTGTATTGCTATAATAGAATTCTACAGACTGGGTGAGCTCATTATGATGAGCAGAAATTTATCTTACTCATAGTTCTGGAAGCTGAGAAGTACAAGAGTCACACAGTGTGACTGCAGCTGATGAAAGTGGAAGGGCAGGAGAGCACAAGACAGAGAAACCGACAGGGCTGAACTCACTTTTGTAGCATTGTAGTCTCCCTACAGCGAATTCATTCCTGTGATGACAACATTCTTTCGTTCATGAAAGTGGAGCCTTCATGGTCCCACTTCTTAATAGGGTCACAATAGCAATTAAATTTTCACCTAAGTCTTGGAGGGGACATTCAACAATAGCAAAAAATTAATTCTTTCTGTTCAATACGTTGAGAGTCACAGAAGGCTGCATCTTCCAAATTAATGATCCTCTTTCTTGTCCTGGTTCCGAACAATTTAAGAAACAGAAGAACAATAGATAGAAAACCAATATGTCATTTGCAGAACTCCATATTAGAGGACATGATTTAAAAAAACTTTAATTGGTCAGAGGACAGGATTCTCCTGGGAGAGAAAACCAGCCCCCAAAGCAACAGAGCAAAATCTTTATTCCTCTGACACTACGAATACCTCCAAGGAAGAAGAAGAGTACCACAGAAGAGCAGGCCTCCTTCTCAAGAGGGACGGAGTTCTTTAAGGCCACACTTGTTCCCAAGAAAAAGACAGAAGCAGCGGGTGGTGCCTGTGGCTCAAAGGAGTAGGGCGCCGACCCCATATGCGGGAGGTGGCAGGTTCAAACTCAGCCCCAGCCAAAAACTGGAAAAAAAAAAAAAAATACAGAAGCAGAACTCACATTTCCTATTCTTTCTGACAAGCTCGCACCTAAGTAAGTGTCTTAGGGAGAAAATGGTGAGGTTAAGAGGGGCTGCAGTATCTTTAGAAAGAAATTTTCCTATTAAAACTCTCCCAGAAGAGCAATCATGCTTTCCCTTACCTTTATTCTTGATAAAGAACTTCTCATTTGTTTTAAATTAAAAGGAATACCAAGACAGAATACCTTGATTTTTATTTTCTCTTAAAAATATCTTTCGGCTCAACGGCTATGGCTCAAGCCACTAAGGTGCCCGAGCCACATCCACCTGAGCTGGCAGGTTCAAATCCACGCTGGGCCCTCCAAACAACAATGACGGGCTGCAACCAAAAAGTAGCCATGCATTGTGGCGGGCGCCTGTAGTCCCAGCTACTTGGGAAGCAGAGGCAGGAGAATCGTTTGAGCCCAGGAGTTGGAGATTGCTGTGAGCACTCTACCCAAAGTGACAGCTTGTTTGTCTCAAAAAACAAACAAACAAACAAACAAACAAACAAAAAATCCTTTCATATTTTATTTTAATTGAATACTTTTGTTTCCATTTTATTTGTTCTTACTATTTCTATTCATGACAATTTTATCTGTTTTCCATTGTGTTGGAGGCTGCATGCTGTCAAAGTAAAAATTATGATGTCTGCACCTGGAAAATTAAAATGTTGGCAACTTTGATTTAAAGGACAAGAGTGTTCTATATTCCAAGTATTACAAACATCAACTAAGAGGGTCAAAACCAGGTAAATAATAGCTATAACTATGATCACTTTTTTTCTTTGAAAGCACCTTTTACTAGGGGGTATGTTACTGCCAAGCAGCCAAAACAGATTTTTAAGGTTTGCAGTGGGTAGTCACAGCCACCTCTGTCACACATTCTGCATTGTGTTCTTCATTTTGCTGTGAAAGTGCTTTAAAATTGATGAGCATTCTTGGGAAAGGTCCACTGTCAGGTTGTGGCAGATGTTACAGCAGCTGCTCCCATGTTTTAAAATGCATTGTGTGCCATCCGGCCAATGCGATGGGAAGCCGCAGTTAAAGTGGAAAGAGCAGCAGCTGTGGCTACAGCAGACCTTCCAGTGATAGAGCCTGTTGAGGAGTCTAAATAGCTCCAAAAGACTATGAAGCTGGGCTGAGGGACATCCAATCGCCACCACCACTCTACTGCTGTGCCAAGTGGAGAGAATAGGGAGAAAGGCACATGTACCAGCTGCTACTCTTGGGGTTCTGAGGCATTTCATTCTGTGATGAATATTCTTGATATTTTCTTTATTCCAAATCTCATCAGCTTATCATACCTGCTTCTTCATAGGCAAAATTCTAAAACAAATATCCATTCACTGAACCAATATTTATTGAGCTTCTGATATGCCAGGCACTCTGAGGCATAAGGGATTCAAAACTAAATAAGAGAACATTTTTCCTCTAGGACTTCAAATGAATAAATGAATGAGGAAATTATATACACATATGTGTGCGTGCACGCGTGCGCGTGCGCGTGCGCACACACACACACACACACACACACACACATATATATGTCATAGTTAGGGGCTATGACTTTGTCAAACAATAGGAGTTTCTAGGAAAGAACGCTAACCTACCTGCCACATAGAAGAATGCAGGGACACTGAGTAAGTATATTTGCAAAGAACAATTGGACTTTATTCAAAAGACAATAGGAAAAACTAAAGGTTTTCTGTATAGAAGGAGAATATCGTATGTCTTGCAAGCCAGCGCCTCTACCAACTTTTCCTGATAGACAGCTCCCCCAGTGTGTACATTGTCAACACATACTTTATTTAATACATATAAAGAAGCCAGTCACAAACCCTGGGAGGCTTAAGCAGTGCTGGGACCAAGAGTGGGCCACCTGGTAAAGGTAACAGTGAGACAATGACAATTTCTCTGCAGCTCCCAGGAGCTGCTGGTGGTCATGCTAAAACAGATGGCTTCACTTGGCCCAAGTAGATGCTCAGGAGTGTCCT
Organism: Loris lydekkerianus; assembly: GCA_963574355.1. Taxonomy (NCBI): domain Eukaryota; kingdom Metazoa; phylum Chordata; class Mammalia; order Primates; family Lorisidae; genus Loris; species Loris lydekkerianus. Next base: position 9,301 of record CAUYPK010053874.1, on the reverse strand, counting down.
CTGATTGCATTCCTTTTGCTCTGGTTTATGATCGAGAAGATTATAGCTTGTTGCTATTGTTACGGAATAGGATGTAAGAGCATAATTTTAGTCCTCAGACCAGGGTCAAATCTGAAAAAAAGACTGGATTTCAAGGGTGGCTGTCTTCCATGCCTTCTCTTACTCACTGGTGTCTTTTCCTACCCACTGCTTTCCCACAAATCTTCCCACAACAATCTTCCAGAGTCATGGCCTATTTCATAGGCTGTAAACCAGGGGTCCTCAAACTGCGGCCCGTGGGCCACATGAGGCAGTGTGATTGTATTTGTTCCTGTTTTGTTTTTTTACTGTAAAATAAGGTATGTGCAGTGTGCATAGGAATTTGTTCATAGTTTTTTTTTTTTTTTTAAACTATAGTCTGGCCCTCCAACGTTCTGAGGTACAGTGAATTGGCCCCCTGTTTAAAAAGTTTGAGGATGCCTGCTATTAACCATGCAGTTCCATAGGGGTCCAGGCTCAGAAGTATGTCCTGTGTGTGGGAATTGATGCTGCCTTGAATTTCTTAATGACTTTACCTTTGAGTTTGTGTTTTGTCAGTGAGGTTAAATGAGACAACTGAACGTGCCCTAGGGGATTGGAGTTTGAGCTCAATTATCCTGCACAATGACCATTGTCACCAATCAATCTCTACAGAGACCTGGACCAGGCATAGAGAGGGACAAGGTCAGGGGCTTATCCTCCAGGCCCCAAGTCACTGGGCAGGGCCATGAGTTACTGGGAAAGTTGGCACAATCCTTGCGAATACCACATCCACTGCGAGTGAAGGATTCAAAAACATTTGAAGTACAAGCCAAGACAGAAGCCACAGAGTAGAAGGAAGAAGCTTCTTTTCTGCAATTTGAACAAGGGATTCTGCGTTTTTATTTCGCTTTGGTACATAATTTGGTACAAATTATGGTCTGGCTGAGAGTGAAGTAGCTAGTACTCTACCTGGAATAGGCCAGGAAATCCTGCATTTCACAGGATCCCTACCTCTCCCCATTGTCTCTTGCACACTGAGATGGGAATGTTGGCAGGATAGCTTTTATTCTTTGTGGTTTGCCTCACATTTTGAAATTTTGCTGTTTGATTTTAAAAGCTTTAGTGTATAGTACAGTCCTGCCAGGAATACTTTCTGGAAGGGCTACAGTTGGAAGAAAATAATAAATACCAATTGAAAAGCAGGCTTTGGTAGGGAAATCACACAGAGAGAAAGCATGGGGTAAGACTCTGAGTCAGGGCAGAGAACGCTGTGGAATAGACAACTAGTCTTCTACAATGGAAGCTCTAAATTAAAGTATTCATAATGATTATGATCTTCCTTTACCTACCTAATTCCTCTTGGACTTAACTGCATCTGCTTTGTTGTTTTATATTGTATGACGAAATAATACCATGTTATTACATAGCAATTAGCACACTTGAGTTTAAAAATAATGTAACATTTGCACATTCTGATTGATGTTTTGAACATTAGACACTTTTCTAGTCATGGTTTGATTTGTAAAATAACCGTGGGAATATTTTGAAGGGGAATACACACTTGGGAATAAAGCTATAAATAAAAGTTAATTGTAATTTTGCAAGCAAACCAGTTGCCAGAATAAGAATTCTGTGAAGTGTATTTTCAGTTAGTTGATTTTGTGAAAAGAAATCGCTGTTTAGGAAATGTAATCAAGTGTCTTCAGATGTGAAATTCGGAAATGGGAGAGGATTCTACCATGCAAACAGAATCAGTTGAATCCTTAAAAAGATTGCACTGATGGCATCTAGACATACTGATCAGATATTTAAAAAGCTTAATTTGAAAATCGTATTTTACATAGGTAAAGCCAGCTTAACACTTAACAGGATGGTTTAAATTGTATTGGTCTTTTTCATAAGAAAAAAATAGACTTTATCCCTTAAATAAAGTAAATTAAATCATTAAATTAAATCAAAATTTAATGAGTTCCTTTGGACCTCTAAAAATTACACTTTTAGGTTAACTTGTTTGGAAAATGCACAGATGATTTTTTTGACCATTCAGACACAAATGCCATATTTACATTTTATAAATAATGAATTTAGGCAAGTTTATTCTGTGACCATAAAAATCTGAAACTCAGAGTTTCTTCATTTTGTTGTCAGTTTTTCAAAAAAAAGAGTAATGTAAGCAACTACTTCTGGCTCCCAGGAGGGTAGAAGGATGTTCTGACCACTGGGAAAAGTTGTAATAAAGTCACAAAATTGTTACGTTGTCCTCCATGCAGGTGTGCTCTGCTCCTGGGAGCTGCACAGGTGCAGAACAGCAGAATAAGCACACGCTATATACCTGCAGATTTAAATCTTCAGTGAGCACGTTTCAAGGTGCGTCTCGGGGTTAACCTCTGTGGTCCAATTTGAGAACTACACGTTCCTTCCCTTATGTTTTGTATTATTGGCTCCTCTAGCTGTCTTAAAATTTGACAACCATTGCCTAAATTATAAAAATAATGTAATTTTGTAACTTATGATTATTATAATTTTAATAAGCATGGCCAAGTGCTTATTAGATCAGGCACTGCAAAGTATTGGGGCTACAAAATAGATGGTATCATTACCCTCTGGACAGAAAAATGGGAGCAGCCCACCTTAAAAAACTAAAAACATGTAGTGAAAAATGGAAGAGGCTGGGACAACGAGAAGCCAGAAACCAGTGGAAGAGAATCTCCCTCCTTGTCTATAGATCAGAGGTTTCCATATAAAACCATTTTAAGAGAAAAAAGGAATAAAGCTAGTCTGACTAATAACCATCACATAAAAGTCCAGATTTGCAAAAATATGCTCTAACGAAGCAATTTGCCCTTAGCTAATAAAACAGCATTAAAGTCACAATAAAACAGTAGAAATAAACAAAGATACATATAATCTATAGCTATACCTATATCTATATCTCTCTATATATTTATATATACCAGATGTATACAAATGTACATGACAGGTCAAGTTTTAAATTATGTTTTAGCAACTATAATGCAAATTTATAATTTAAACTATTTTTGAAGATACAGTTCAAGTTAATTCCATGCATATTTGTTGAGTATCTACCATATTCTATATAGGGTGCTCGGCCCTGGAAAGAATAATAAAGGGAGCCTTCACCTTACCATAGTTTAATGCATGGGGATGTTGGATGCTAAGACAAAGGAGAGATGATTTTGATCTCTGAGTGCTTGGAGATATTCCTTCCAATTTTGCTTATTTAAAGCACACCAATTTATATGTGTTTAAAAAAAGTGCTTTCCCTTCATGACTAATTACATTGTTTTATAAAAAATAAATGATTTACAAATATCATTTACTTCTCTATCAATGTAGACTTTGCTAAATAACTCTATTTGGTGAGTAAAGTGATTAATTGTATAGAGTGGAACAGTTTTCTTAATTTAAGCAGTGTCTCAAATGAAAGCAGATCAGTGTTCCCCTGCCCCAAGCATAAACCAGCTGCCAAAATGTCCATAAATGGCTTATTCTAACAACCAGTATGATTATAAAAAAGTTAATTCTGATTTTCATTTTATTTTATAACGAGATCTTATTTTATGAAAGTTACCCTTAGGCTTTTCCCTACTGGTAAAGAATAAACTACAAATCATATTTCCCATTTGGAATAGTTCTTATGCCCTAGGAAGAAATCAATACATCAAAATTAAATTTCAAAACTGCATTAACAGCATCTTTGAGGTCAGGTTTTCTAATGGTGTCTGAGTAGAAACCAAATTATGGAGTTATTATATGTGGACAATATAATTATTTTTACTACCTTTTACTATGGAACACAACAAAAAAGGAATTAAACTTAGTGTAAGGATTCAGTTAGAAGATAGAGGTATGTCTATTTGTGACCTTGACCTCTTAATACCACTCAACTTAATGATTTCACATGAACATTAGTTTTAACTCATGGAATATGCATTTAAACACGGATATTTAATAGTTTTAGCAAAATACCAAAATTAAAAAGAAAAAAAAAGCATTATTATGTTAAAGCAATTGACCTCTCTAGCAGTCCATGAACTCACCACAGACACCAAAATGTTATTTAATAGGATAAGAGACCTGACTGAAAGTGTAGAAATCAATGAATCCAATCATATTCATTTTAGAGAAAATGAGAACCATAATAATAAAATGACATATATGGTCCTCAATTTAATCTCCTACAAGCAATTCTCATAAGATCTTTTTTTCTCCATACTACATTTACTTACATAATGTCCTCAGCATCTGGGGCTTCATCCTTTGGGGAAATGTGATGTTCATGATATTTAAGATTCTTTGAAGAAAGGAATTTTTGTCTGATGTATCATTTGGCACACACTTCTCTGCGTGGCTAAGGAAGTCTCACAGCAGGTAGCTTTAGAGCATAGCAATGTGTAGTGGTGGGCTGCTTATCAGGAATCAAAAACTGTTCTGCATCATAAAGGAAAAGAAGTTGCCATTATTTTGACCCAGGAAATACTCTGAAGCTTATGTTGTCTTTAGGGAAATACTTTTTTGTCTTTAATACAATGTGGTGGAGACTGCTTTGTGAATCCTCAATATCCATTCCCCTTTCTGAATTCAAATACAACATCCCTTGCATTTACCAGGCACATGGCTGCTTCGGTAGAGATGACATCTGCCGCCACACCACGCAGCGAGGTATGCCCATGCAATTAACTTGTGCTCAGTAGTACCTGAGTGAGTGCAGTTAAACCTTAAGAGGAAGCAACCTGTGCTTCACATCCTCTTTCGTTCTCACTGGCAAAACTGTGGACACAGTAAGAACAAACCGACCTTGACCATGGAAGGATAAACTACGCTTTAGATGATGGTAGAATGATAAAAACAGATGCAATCAGAGTTCCTGTATAAACTCATGGATGAGAGCCACTTTATTCCCTGCCTGCCTACCAACTCAGCCTTTTAAATAAAACCAGAATAAACTGTCAATCTTATTTTAAGACACTATTGGTTCCTGTCAAAGACTTCCTTGAAGGTCCTAAATCTAAAAAATATATATGAATGAATCAGTACTATTTATCCTTGTGAAAGAGATGTGTGTGTGTGTGTATGTGTCTGTATTTTCAAAGTTTTCACTACAAAATAAATAATTGCAATACAATAAAAATCCATACATGGAAAAACCCATAAGACCACACAGAGAATCTTTAACTCATTATTTGGCAGGGATTTGAAACGTATCATCTGTCATAAAATGGATTTAAGAATAGTCTTTTCTTACATTGTGATTTGCCACGAATTTTTCTATAGCTCTTTCAACTAGACTTTGATTTGCAAGATGCCATGAAACACTGTTTTGATCAATGACATGTCACTTGATATCCAGAAGATAAAGAAGACCAGCCTTTAGTTTGTTTTGTATATTGGAATTTAGTTAGCTGGGCTCAGAGGATGAAACTGACTTGAAGTAGCCAAGTCCTTTCTTGCTTTAATCTGCTCTATCTTGAACTTTCTTCATTCATGCTTTCATTCATTTTGGAGAGTGTTGGATTTAGAAGGTAGGTACTTATGTTTTTTCTCATATTGTCTATAAAATTCAAGTTTAAAGAAACTACCTTTAAATGCTTATATATTTTCTTCTCTTTTTTAATTTGCCACCCTCCTCCATCATTTTAGTGTGGTTTTCTTATAGCTAAAGTAATGGAAAGCCCACATTATATTGCTTTTTTTGTATTCTTTGCCTCTAAGAAGCATCATCACATTTGATGTTTTATTATAAATATTTATAAGTTTTGTTTTTTTGATCCAACACAACAATGATTATCTGTGTGCATCTGCTTGAGCTACTTTCCTCTTTCAATATGATTTAATCCTAAACTATATTAATCCTCAACTATGTTAATAGATTGGATGTACAAACTAAAGCTATTATCAAACTTGTCTGGTTCAATGTAAGAGGATAATGCATTATTACTATTATTATGATTATTATTTAACTTTAAACTTTTATGTTGGGATTATTATTTAACTCCCAACTTTTATGTTGGGAACCTAAAGTTTTAGTTTAAATATCAAAATAACTAATAGGTTTTGTATTGTAAAAGAATGACAGGTTTTCTTCATATGTCTCAATGTGTCAAAAATTTCTTAAAACAATGAATATTCTTTGGGACTTCAAATGTCTAAACATAAAAGCCTTAGTTTGATAAATCATTTGAACTACCTCACTTAAGGTTGATGCTGCAAGTCTTAGAGAACTTTATGTGTAAGTCATAATCAGGGATTCTCTGATCATCTTGTCCATGTAACGCTCCCTTAGTGTTAACAAGTCCTTCCTCAGTGTTAATCGTGTTGAGACTGTCATCTATGCATTGCCTGGGGATCTCACAGGCACTCCCTAGCAATTTTATTGCAGAAGTATTTGCATTCGAAAAGCAAAATATATATACATATGCAAATGTCTATAGTATGTGGACATACATGGTATCCATAAACTTTGGGTACAATTTAAAATAGTGTGCAATTTAAAATACTCATGATAATCATGGACACCTATTTATTTATAACTAGTAGAATTAGAATACAACTCTAAGTTTCATATTATATGGGCAAAACATAATAACTTTTGATTGACTTGCTCTTTTGAATATATTTATCTTCAAATAGCAATACTGTACATTTATTTTACTTAAGAGAAAATTTGCATAAAAGACGTTATTATATTGAGTTGGGATTTCTATTGTCACTTGTAGTAACTACATGCGTTAAGTTAGCCACTGGGCAGAGAATATATATGACTTCTTCTAAATGCCTTATTCCCTCTATTTTGACTGCCAAGAACTTGACTCCTAAAAAGAGCTTTGTATGTGACCTTGAGCATTTAGTAGCTACTTCACAGGGTTTGGGGGAAGATTAAATTAGCTAGTAACCAGAAAATTTACTAAAACATTTATTGCACTAAACACATAAGAGTTCCTTTTCTTTATTTTTTTTTTTTTTGGTGTTTGTCATCAATTAATAAGAGTACATTTTTTAAAACTTCTTTTAATTGTGATAGCTCATGTTTATTGAAAACTTTGTACAAATCAGCCATGGTACATGCATCATTTTAGAATAATATTATTTCAGAGCACCTATAATAATAGGTGCTGATTTTACAAATGAGGCAATTAAAGTATATGGACACTGAGGAATGTACTCAAGATTAACCTGGCATAGTACGCGTATTCTGCCTCTGTGAATATAAAACCCATGTCTTCAACCTTGCAATACACTGTTTTCTAAAGTGTTTAGAAATTTTGAAAATCTGTATTTAAATCTGAAATATTTGAATTGAAGATGGTGAAAGTCTCAAGTCACTGGATAATGACAGAGTTTGCACTTTATTTTTCTGTGAGGCAGCTACAAGATTTTGTTGCTTTTTTCTTCCACCACTGAATACAAGCAAGTTAAATTTCTAGAAAAGACCATGACAAATCACTGAACGTGGTTTGGATCAATAAAGCAGCTGCTATAAAATAGCCTTGGGCCCTGGAATTTCTGCTAAACTCTCAACATCTAATGTCAGACTGCTCTTTGAAGGATGAAAGTCAGTCTGATATCTGGAAAGTAATTTTCTTTTTGTATGTCAGTGATTGAATTTGGGTCAGTTTTCCAAATTGTTTAATAAGACAACACAAAATGTGATTACTCATAGCTCCTCCAAGCAAAGCAATGATGATTCACAATTTTCAATGAGTCCCATAAGACAAAAGCATCCCAGTCAAGTAATAATATCATATTTACATACTATAGAAATTTTGCATGTAACAATGACTTTCTTTAGAATTAGTCATATCTAATCATTTTATCATATTTTTACTATGTGTATATGTATACTTGCGCAGATATATCCATATACACATATGTACCCTTTTGGAAGCTACATTAAAAAGTAAAGAGAATATTATGGCTGCTAAAAATACTAAAAAAAATTTAAGGCCAATTATCTTGGTATCATAGAAGATATAAAGAATTGAAAAGACACCCCATAAGTTAAGCTTCCTTTCTCATCAGAGAACAACAGATAATAGGAGGGAGGCATGAACTGAATTCTAAATATGGCTGACTCCTTCTGCTTTGTGATAGTGGCAAGCCATTTCACCGCTAAGTTCTTCTTACATAAAGGAGGTTGCCTAGATACATGTATTTCTTAAATCTTCTCAAGTCCTAAACTCAGACTTCCTCTGGCAATATTTTTATTCTGGTCTAATTTCAATAACAAAAGGAATGCTTTACACATTGTACTTCCTCTCAGTAATTTATAAACATTAATTTTCTTTTCATAAAGAAAACAGGATTCTAGGCTAGATTCACATGTGTTATTCCCACTATAACTCTCAAGTCCAGGAGATGGTGGCATCGAAGGCTGCTCTTCTCATCTTTTAGAGCCTATAATATATTAATTCATGTTTCAAATTTATACTCACAGCCTCTCTCTTGCTGTCTCCTTCCTTATCTGTGATGTTATCGTCAATCTGAAAGCTTTCACGAATGGATGTCTTAGCCGAATTTTTATGGTTGGGTAAAGCGACTTTAATAATGTGCTTCTACATAAGGTGATCTACTAACATAGTGTACTGCTGCTAATGACTAAAGTGACGATAATGAAAATCAGTCAGAGAAACATAACTAGATGAGGAAGAGAGTTATGAGCTAAGGACAACACTTGCTTCTCTAGCATTTATAATAAGTACTTTGGAATTATATACATAATTTCAAAATGCACCCTAAAACTAGGATGGGCGAATTTGTGTATAATTCTCTATTTTTGTGTCCAGTTTATAACTTTTACATTTCAGACCTGGGTATGAAATGTGATGAACCTAGAGGGGCTTATGCCTGATAGTAGGGATTGTCTGGAGTACTAATTAGAAAGAGCTTATACACTCCAAGAAGATTTAGAAAAGAGAAGAAAAGAAACTTTAGAAAATCCCCTGTGGATGGGCCTACATGGTTTTTTACCCTACCTTCTTCACCTGCTACCCTTATTTACCCTTCACCTTTGGGCTCTGTATCCTTAAAAAAGGTTAGAGGCAGTTAAATCAGGTCGAGGTCCAATATCACCGGCTCAGTAACCAAGAATCTAACTATTATTCTTCACCGCCCTCCATAGCACCAATGACGGGTAAGACTCCCAAAGCTGGGACAACCTAAGACAGGATATGGAGAGGCTGCACGGTGGATTACATTCATAGTACCCAAAGACGGGTAAGCTCACTCTGCATTCAGTCAACCTAAGACAGGGACCAAACCATTGATGTTTGTATCCCCATGA
>CAUYPK010053872.1:0-12985 GCA_963574355.1 Loris lydekkerianus | reverse complement strand
GCATCTATTGAGAGGATCATACGGTCTTTGTTTTTGCTTCTGTTGATATGGTGAATAACATTTATGGACTTGTGTATGTTAAACCAGCCTTGCATCCCTTTTATGAAACCTACTTGATCATGATGTATGACTTTTTTGATGATAAGCTGTAACCTATTGGCTAGGATTTTGTTGAGAATTTTTGCATCTATATTCATTAGTGAAATTGGTCTGAAGTTCTCCTTTTTAGTTGGGTCTTTTCCTCATATTGATATCAGGGTGATGTTTGCTTTGTAGAACATGTTGGGGAAGATTCTTTTCTCCTCAATTTTGGAATAATTTCTGCAGTGTAAGAATAAGCTCTTCTTCAAGGTTTGGTAGAATTCTGGTATAAAGCCATCTGGATCAGGGCATTTTTTTGTTGGAAGCTTTTTTATTGTTTCTTTAATCTCAGTGCTTGAAATTGGTCTATTCAGGAGCTCTATTTCTTCCTGGATAAGTCTAGGGAGAGAGTGTGAGTCCAAATATTGATCCATTTTCTGCATTTTGTCAAATTTCTGGGCATAGAGTTTCTGGTAATATTCAGAGATGATCTCTTATATCTCTGTGGGATCGGTTGTTATTTCCCCTTTCTCATTTCTGATTAGATACAATTTGCTATTACTAGAGATAACTAGAGATTTTACATTTCTATGTCTAGTTAGTCTGGCCAAAGGTTTATCTATTTTATTTATGTTTTCAAAAAACTACTCCTTGTTTCATTAATTTTCTGAATGATTCTTTTGTTTTCAATTTCAGTCAGATTTAATTTTGGATATTTCTTTTCTTCTGCTGGATTTAGATTTGGATTGTTCTTCTTTTTCCAATTCCATAAAATGGGTTGTGAGTTTGTTGATGCACTCTTTCTCTTTTTTCAAATGTAGACATCTAAAGTGATAAATTTTCCTCTCAGAATTGCTTTCGCAGTATCCCACAGTTTTAGTAGCTTGTGTTTTCATTGTTTTTGTGCTCAAGGAAGTTAATGATTTCCTGTTTTATTTCTTCCTGCACCCATCTGTCATTCAATAGGTTGTTTAATTTCCATGCCTTTGTGTGGGGTTGAAGGTTTTTGTTGGAGTTGAGGTCCACCTTTAGTGTCTTGTGGTCTGAGAAGATACAAGGTAAAATTTCAATTCTTTTGATTCTGTCGAGGATTGTTTTTGTCCTAGGATATGATCAATTTTGGAGAATGTTCCATGGGGAGATGAGAAGAATGTATATTCTTTATCTTTGGGATGGAGTGTTCTATATATGTTTATCAAGCACCATTGTTCTAGGGTCTCATTTAAGTCACTTATATCTTTGTTTAATTTCTGTTTAGAGGATCTGTTCAGCTTTGTAGGAGGAGTGTGAAAGTCCCTTGTTATTATGGTGCTATAAGATATCATATTGCTCAGACTGAGTAAGGTCTGTTTCAGGAATCTAGGAGCATTTATGTTGGGTGCATAAATATTTAGAATTGAAATGTCTTCTTATATTTTTCCCTTGACCAATATAAAGTGACCATCTTTGTCTTTTTTGGCTTTAGTTGCTTTAAAACCAGGTGTTTTTGAAAATAAGATCGTAATTCCTGTTTTCTTCTGACTTCTGTTTGCCTGAAAAATTGTCTTCCAACCCTTAACTCTGAGTTTAAATTTGTCTTTTGAAGCTAGGTGTGTTTACTGTAGACAGAAAATGGATGGCTTGTGTTTTTTAATCCAATCAGCCAATTTATGCCTCTTCAGTGGGGAATTCAAGCCATTAATATTTATTGAGATAATTGTTAAGTGTGGGAGTGTTCTAGTCATCTTATTTTGTGAGAGTTTTTTTGCTTAGTTTTATCTTTTGCATCATTGTGGAAGTTAGGGTCTGTCCTTTCATTTCTGAGTTCTTACTTTGCTGCTGATCCATTGTGATGGTCAGTGTGTAGAACAGGTTGAAGTATTTCCTGTAGAGCAGGTCTTGTTGTGGTGAATTTCCTCAGTGTTTGCATATCAGTAAATGATTTCATTTCCCTGTCAATTTTAAAGCTTAGCTTAGCAGGATATAGAATTCTGGGCTGGAAATTGTTCTGCTTAAGTAGATTAAAGGTAGATGACCATTGTCTTCTTGCTTAAAAAGTTTCATTAGAGAAGTCTGCAGTCACCCTGATGGATTTGCTCCTGTAGGTCAACTCGCGCTTATTCCTGGCAGCTTGAAGAATCTTTTCTTTTGTCTTGACTTTGGCAGGTTCATCACAATGTGTCTTCGAGAAGCTCTGTTAGAGTTGAGGTGACCTGGGGTCCGATATCCCTCTGAAAGGAGTGTGGCAGAATCTTTGGTGATACTTGGAAAATTTTCATTTATAATATTCTCTAGTATGGCTTCCATTCCCCTGGGGCATTCTTCTCTTCCTTCTGGGATACCTATAACATGTATGTTGGAATGCTTCATAAAGTCTCATAATTCTGTCAGTGAATTTTCTGCTTTCTCTCCTTTTCTGCCTCTTTAACTATCTGAGTTATCTCAAGAGCTTTGTCTGAGATTCATTTTTCTGTATGGTCTAACCTGTTGCTGATACTTTCCATTGAATCTTTAAGTTCCCTAATTGACTGGTTCAGTTCCTTCAGCTCTGCTATATCCTTTCTATATTCTTCATATCGTTCATCTCTTACTTGATTTTATTTTTGGATTTCCTTTTGGTTATTTTCTAGTTTATCAGCAGTTTCCTTCATTGTTTCCATCATTTCCTTCATAGTTTTCATCATCTGTATTCTAAATTCCTTTTCTGTCATTTCCAGCATTTCTTTATGTGGAATCCTCTGCAGTAGCTTCCTCACAGTCCCTTGGTGGGAGGGTTATTTGGGACTGGTTTTTCATGTTGTCAAGATTTTTCTGCTGATTCTTCTCATGAGTGTTTTCTTTTATCTGTTTCCTTGCCCTTATTTTCCTTTCACTTCCTCTTGCTCTTTAAGTTTCATGCCTCTGGACTAGGGTTTTGATTAGTTCTTAAAACCCCCAACCTCTTGGGGTGCTAGGTTGGGTGGTTCCCCCTGGGGTCAGCAGCTCTTTGCTAGCCTGTTCACAGTACCCCATCTAATGTGTCAAAACTGGTCTCACTCTATGCCCCTGAGGGCCAAGGCTGGAAGGCAACTCAGTCCCCGTCTTTAGGCTGCTCAGTCACTAGATTACTTGCCCAAGGTCTCCTGCCCAATCCTTGTTTTGCAACCTTGAGGGCAGAGTTCTCCCACAATGGCTCCACGCGGCCTACAGCCAAACACTACTAATTCTGTCTGGCTCAGCTGCTCAGTCTGGGACCCTAGGCAATGCTTAAAGTCCTTTGCACTCTTGCCGAAGTTCTTTCTCCTAAGATAGTTCAACTGAGTGCAAGGTCCAAAAAAAAAAAAAAAAAAAGCTAAACAGCTCACAAATAAGGCCTTTCTACTTTGCAATCTCACTACTGCTGTACTTACAGCTATTGGTGGGATTAGACCGAATAAACACATGCAACCCACTTGCCAGATCCCCACTGCTTTTGTCCTCCTCATGGGGTCCAGCAGTCTCTTGCTGACACCGTGTTTCCCCAAAGGTATGTTTCTGGGCAGATCCCACCAGCCAAGGATACCTGGAGTCTTCTCTCCCCAGTCTCACTGTACCCAATTGTAAGGAAGCTGTTACTAAGCTGCCATCTTGCTCTTCCCCTACTGTAATCTTTTTTAAAATACTTGCTCTTAGGTGGGTAGCTGAGGGGCATGGAGTTTAATAATCCCATTCATAGAAGTAAGCTTTTGAATATGAAAGCATCATTTTAGATATATTTTAATAAATAAAAAGTTCAAAATAGGTTGAAGTCTTAGAAATCTCAGAATCTGTCATATGAAAATGATCATGTAATATCCACCAATTTCGGTTGAAGGATAATAGCAATTAAATATGAAAACTCTATATTGGTACATTTCAGTAACTGAACTCCTTAATTTTTGATATAGACAGTCTGCATTTCCAGTACTTACCACAGCTGAATTTTGCCACAATTATTGACTCTCAAATTTATCTGATGTGACAGAGTCCTGAAGGTCAAGTGGGGGGAACCAGTGGATCGTTGTCAGCAAGTTGTGAATACATGGGTCTCCGGAATTACATTGGGTTGTATCTTTGAGAAATTTAAGCTGAAGACCACTTTGTGATTTATGTTTTAAATTCTTAGATTTATAATGGTACATAAGAAAAGGAAAGAATTGCTATTTTATATCTTCTTTCCAAGATTTTTTAATATTGTATGCCTAAAATTAGTTGTTAGATCAAATTTTGCCCGTTTATTAATATATTTCCTTCATATTTTAACCTGTTCTCAGGTCACATGCTGTTTACCAGAATGTGGTTAAAGAATAGAGTGTAGTCGTTTTTTCTTCATATTAATTCATAGCTTCTACATAACATAAAAAATTAAAACAACTTAAAAAAGTTGACAAAATAGCATAAGAATATATGCAAAATAGAGTGTGACTATAGATTAATGGGAGTAAATTTTTCATCTTTGTCTCCCATAAACTCTTAACAGTGAAAAAAATTGGTTAGGGTGTCTGGAAATGTTGAGTTTCCATTATAGCTTTGGAGGAGGTGCTTTTCTATAGCAGATATTTTTTATCTAAGGCAGCTCTAAGACTGTCCACAGGAAGATGCCCTACGGAAGAGATTGCATTTCAACAGGGCTGCTACATTGTACAACACTAGGGCTGATAGGGTTTATATATTTGTCCCCTCCAAATCTCATGTTGAAATTTGATCTCTGATTTTGGAGGTGGGGACAAGAGGGACGAGTTTGGGTCCTGGGGTGAGATCTGTCATGAATGGCTTGGTGCCCTCTTGGTGGTGATAAGTGAGCTCTCACTCTCCAGGGTGTCCCAAAAGTAGTCCTACATAGGAAAAATAGCAAATTGTATCTAAATATGTCTTTATTTACAAAATGGACATTACAAAATTTTACAAAGAGGTAGTCAACATGTAGACAGTATTTTGTAAAATACGCAGTCTCAGGTATTCCTTTATAGCAATGCAAAATAGACTAAGACAATGGTCTTAATTGAACTATTGAAATGGCTTAGCATGAAAGAATAGCTAAATTGAGAAATATGACCGAAGTAGTGTGAAATAAAATCAATCAACCAGGAGATCACAAAACCTATATTCTGGGCTATGAAACAGAACATTTTCTCTCATCTGTATAGAAATTAAACTGGGCTACTTACAATGTGAGCAAGAGCCAGCAATTCACACATGCATTGTGAATGAATGGTTAGGAATTCCTTCTCAGTATTCAACCATTTTAAAATCTATCCTAGATATAATAGACTCAAGAGGAAAGAAGGAAATGTACATTTTTTTGAGCACTTTGAAGAGTAAGTTTTGTGTAAGACCTCATATACAATCCTTTTGACCACTCTAAGTGATGATTATTTATATTGACAGTTAATATAAATGAGGCTCATAGATACTGAATAATTACAGTGCATCAGAGGCAGAGGCAGAGTTCATATCTAGGGCTCTTTAACTAAGATCCTGTCTTAAAACACTATGTTTCCTGAAAAGTGAACATTCCCCCATATTTTAGCAGGAAGCACCCAAACTCAGATATAAACAAAAAATAGTTTAGGAAATACAGTAGGACATCTGTAAGTTGACAACCAATGGACTATAACAAACTGGTCAACATACAGAAGTGGTCAACAATAGGAAGTAGGTCTGCTGTACTGATATGAACATGTAATGCATATCTGGTCTGTAAAAATTAGGTCAACTTAAGGAGGTGGTCAACTATGGAGATCCCACTGTATAGAATGTTCTCTTTTATATAATGAGTTATTCCTGGTAAACCTTAGTATCCCGGCCATGTCTTCCTTTCTCAGATTTGCCTCTTGATTCATCTCTCACATGCTGGTCCCCTGTGATTCTGTCCTAGATGCTTTAGGTCATATCTATATAGTCTTCACGGCTACTCTCTTCCACCATGTACTTATAGTAATTCTCTTAACCTAACTCTGCCTAAACCATGTGCTTGCTTCACTGATGCTCACTATTTGTGGTTAAAACATGTTCATTGATTCTAGAGTCTGTTAAAAACCATTGTGTGTGGTAGCCTGAGATTTCCACTTTTCTTTTTTCCAGTAGAGTTATATGCTTATCTGGGTTAGTGGTTTTTGTTCTCTGTTTAGGCCAGTTGGACATACTGTGTATATTTTAGTTATATATTGTGGTGATTAAAATACATTTGTGCAGAGGTAGAGTTGTTTCCGTAAAAATCTAGTTGAAAACATTGGAAAGATTTAGTAAAGGAAGTCACTTAAAAAATGTTGCTGCTGTTGTGCCGCTTGTGGCTCAAGGAGTAGGGTGCTGGCCCCATATATTGGAGGTGGCAGGTACAAACCCGGCTCCGGCAAAAACTGCAGAAACAAACAAACAAACAAACAAAAACAAGTGGGAATACTAATATCTACTGTGGTTATCACAAAAAAAGTTGCTGTTGGAATGGTATAATGAAAATCAGAGGCTCTGAAGTAGGGAGGGTAGGAAGAGGTTGAAGGCTGAAAAGTTACCTGTTGGGTACCATGTATATTATTCAGGTAACAGGAACACTAAAAGCCCAGATTATCACCATTATATAATTTATTCATGTAACTAAAAACCATTTGAATCCTCTATTGAAACAGAACTCTCCTTTTTATTCCAATATTGGTTTACTCCCTGGTTGGAAGATCTTGGGTAAGTTATTCAACTTGTATGATCTTCTCAGCATTAAAATGAAGATGATAATATCTGCCTAAAAGTTGTCTTGGAAGAAGAAAATGCATTTGAAAGCATTTTATAAACTGCATATGTTAGGAGATCTATTATAACATCATAAAGAATGCAAAATTCACATATTTTCAAGTACAGCTATTTGAAGAGTAAGTTTTGTGTAAGAACTTTCTTAAGTTAGATGTCTAGTATAATAGCTCTTACTAAATTATGCTTTGTGCTAATATGGTTGGATTATAAGAAAGATATAAAAGAACTAATCCAGTGGGGTGGGGAAATTTGCTGTTGATATAAGGGTAAAAAAGAGTAAGAAAGAAAAATAAAAATTTAGAATTCTGTACTCAGATATTTTCACACATGTTTTTTATGTTCTCATTTTGCTTAAAAACCCCCAAACCAGACACAATTAAATAATGCATTGTGAGTAAAGTTGATGCAAAAAAGCTAATGGAAAACAAAAAGCAGTATACCTATTCTGAAAGACTGGAAAATCTTTTGTGTTTTTAAGTTATTATAAAATGTTTAAAGTATATGACTATTTTGTGCTTTTATCTTTAGCTAACTTTGGTTAAACAAAAGTTGCTTATTACATAGTTAAACAAACAGGAAAACTGAGGGAGGTTAATGACAGAAATATTTACAAAAGGTAGGCAGGGCTTAGGGAAATCCATAAAGAATAATGCAGTGCCAGGGTGGTGCCTGTGGCTCAGTGAGTAGGGTGCTAAGGGTGGCAGATTCAAACCCAGCCCCCAGCCAAACTGCAACAAAAAATAGCTGAGCATTGTGGTGGGCGCCTGTAGTCCCAGCTACTTAGGAGGCTGAGGCAAGAGAATCGCCTAAGCCCAGGAGTTGGAGGTTGCTGTGATGTGAGCTGATACCACGGCACTCTACCGAGGGTGACAAAGTGAGAATGTCTCCAAAAAAAAAAAAAAAAAAAAAGCAGTGCCACAGACTTAGCAATAGAGTGGGAGTCTTTACCACCCCTATTCTTGAAGACAGCTAGGGATATTAGGTATATGAAAGGGAGATACGGCCTTGGGTGGTGGGCCAACTGAAGGGACCCAGCAAGGGAAAAGCTGGTTAAAGTCACCAGCCTCCTCTCCTCCTACCTCTAGTCTCTTGCTAATGCCTGCTACTTGAGAGATTAATAGGAGATGTGTAGCACAGCCCATCTCTTTTGTCTTTTATAATATATCCACTCTTGATTTTTATGTGGGTGGAAAATTTATGCACTCAACACAATGAATTCACATACCCAAGTGTGATGATATAATACAACTTTTAAAGGAAATGCCAGTTAGGACATATTCCCATCTTTAAATCTAAGATATTAATGACACCATTGCTATTTATGTGAGATAGTAGGGCCAAAGAAAAAGGGGGGTGAGAAATTAACAATAACAACAACAACAAAACATCATTGCTATAGGTCCCATTTATGTAGATACCACAAAGCCAAAGTCAACAGTCAGAGCTGTGTTCTTCTACTACTCAGTGTTTCACTGTACTGTCCACCACTAGTTTAGCTTAGCAGTGTTCTTTCTCTTGAGTGGTGAGCCAAACTTCTGTTTCTAAAAAAAAACAAATACCGTATATACTCAGAGTATAAGCCGAGTTTTTCTGGGCACAAATTTTGTGCCGAGTTCGTGTTACTCGGCTTATACTCGAGTATATACGGTAAACCCACTGGTGGTGTAGCCCCTACATGACCTGTGAGTGTCCTCAAAGCTCGATGGTGACAAGGGAATGAGTTAAATACAGAAAGACAATAGAAACAGAGTAGAATTTATAGAGGGGATCCGGGACATCAACCCACTTCTTGCAAGAGACAGTGAAGACCTTGGACTCTGGATGCCGGTATACTCAGTATTAGTTAATGGGTATTTGCAACAACAACAACAACAACAATAGACATCATCTTTGCGGTTTCTCCTGTCCTAATTCTGAATTACCCACCCAATAACCCTTTAGCTTTTTTTATTACTTTTCCTTCTTAAGATACTTATCAATGACAAACAGGATTACAGAAAACAAAGGAAATGGAGCATGGATTTTGGAGCTAGGTGCCACATGGTTAATTCTTTATTTCCTAGGGACAGATTAGTTGAAGCCTTATTCATCTTCAGGAGCTGGGAGGAACAAAGCTGACTCTTCTTATCTCACACCTATAAGAACTAATCTTTCTTGCTCAATGAGTCAGCTGCACATGTTGTCTAAAATGGATTCCCAAGCCCTTTCAGGCTGTTGTGGGCCTTTTTCCTGGTGTCCTTTCAGGCTTCCAGCCAGGCCCTTCTGGGCCTTTTTCCTGTTTTTTTTTTTTTTTTTTTTTTTTTTTTTGAGTCCAAATAGGCCCTTGCAGACCTTTTCCTGAAGTCCTTTGATGTTTGTGCCAAGCTGTCTCACGAAGTCCCCGGTATAGTGTGTTCTTTGTGGAGGCTCCTGTCCTCTACCTTTCTCCTGCGTACCTGATTCTGATCACACAACCTTTTGTAAATTGTTTCATTGTTATATCAATCTAACTCTATTCCCATAATCCTAACTTCCCTAATGTTCACCCACAGGTGGTCTTGTTCTTCATGGGTTACCTGAGTTTTTCATTGACCAGGACAATTGATCATCGGATAACAAAGTACTAGAATCCCTTGAATTCCAGACATATTTATCTGTACATACCCAATCTCACCATTGAACAGTAGCACTCAGTTTTCCGTTGGTAATAAAGTTAGTCTTCTGGGTCCCTTTTTCACCCTGTTAGTTCAGCATATAGGGACTCCAGGTTGGCCAGGGACCTGACTCATAATTTAACTCTGTTAATACCTGACTGTATTCTTTGGTGGAAACATTGCTTCCTTGGACTTTAAGACTGTCAAACCCCTTCAATTATAGTGTTACCAGGCAAAGAAACAAAAACTTACTCAGTGTATTTCTTGGTATAATAACCAGAAGACAGGCCACCTCTGACTCTTAGTTTTCAGACCCACAGGTTCCTGCGCAATATTTTGATTTCTGGCATAAGGCATAAGCCATATTCTTTTGGACTGCACCTGATCTTGCAGGGCCTTGTCTCCCAGCCAGCTTCTGAGACTACAGTACATGGTAAACTCTGATTTATATGGGAGTGACCTTTTGTTGAACTTCCTTTGCTATTAAGGTCCCCTGTCAGAAGCAATGTTGTGTGGTATTAAATGGTAACAGCTAAGTCATTCTGTAAGTCCAGGGATGATGGCATTTGGCTACAACTCTTCAACCTTCAAAATCAAGTCCTACACAGGGTGTGGTGTCCAGCTGTATTCAACCTGATACTATTGGAGACGTATTCCTTCAAAGCTGCCCCTCAGGAGTCTAAGTGGATCAGTCTCAGCCTTTTTTTCTCTTCTTCCATGGTAAAAAGAGCCTGTAAAAGCAGCGTCTAGCCCTATTTTTATTATAATTACTAATTCTACCTTTGCGGCTAAGTGCTATCTCCGTGTGATTGCTCACACCTTGGCTTCACCTGTTTCTCATCCCAGGTCATCATCAGAGAAAATTTGAATAAACATACCACCTTATTCTGTGACTTAACCTACTACCACTTTTCCAAGGCAAAGTAGCTTTCCATGTACCCCTCAAAAATAGGAGCAACCTCTTTTCAGAATCACATTTGAAAGTATGCTTCCTGGGGTTATTTCTGGTATCAATTACTGTTTCTTCCAAGCAAGGTTCTTGCAAGGAGCAGAGAGCACACAAGGAGGGTCCTCATGGAGAATTTGATAGATTATTTACAAAAGTGTGGATAGGATTTAATGACACCAAGAAAAGATAGCATGGCATAAGGGGGAACAACAGCAGGAAGCTTTTACTGTCACCAGTCTTTACCTTTTACTTTTCTGAAGGAGCACAGGGAGGCATCAACTTCCAAGAGGAAGTGGCTGGGTGGATAGAGGCTGTTTGTGTGGGTTGTGCATATATATCCACGAGTGTGGACTGTCATATCAATGACAGACTGTGTCGTCTTACATTGGTCTGATGAGATTATAATGGAGCTGAAAAATTCCTGCCTAGTGACATCATAGCTGTCATAATGTCATAGCACAATTTAGTTTTCATAAATTTAGTGTAGCCTAGTGTACAGTGTTTATAAAGTCTACAGTAGCATAATGTCCTAGGTCGTCACATTGATTTGACACTCACTCACCCAGAGCAACTTCCAGCCCTACGTGCTCCATTCATGGTAAGTACCCTACGCAGGTGTATTGTTTTTCATCTTTATACCATATATTTTCTGTACCTTTTCTGTGTTTAGATATATTTACATGAACAAATCCTCCTTTGTTATAGTTGCCTGCAGTGTTCAGTACAGTAATATGCTGTATGAGTTTGAAATAGGCTGTACCATATATCCTAGGTGTGTAGTAGGGCTACGCCATCTAGGTTTGGGTAAATACCCTCTGTGATGTTCGCACAATGATGAAATTGCCTATCGATGCATTTCTCAGGTTTCCCCATCAAGTGACGTGACTACATTTTCACAAACTAACATTTTCGGCAGTTTTTAAGCTCTCCTGATAAATACAGAAACAAAACTAAAAAGTTATGCATTTGAAACATTGAGACACTGAGAAGAGGCTGAATCCATGAAGTTAACATTTACATACAGAAAATAATGTGGGTTGATTGTTGGCATATGCTAAAAAATCTGTAAGAAAATATTTCATGGGCATCTTTGCCTTTTCTTTGTTGTTCACTGTCCATGGTAAACATATCTTGCTCTGTAAGCCTATACCTTGCTCTTACTCTGGAAACCTATCTTTCTCCTTCTCATTAAACTTTGTTCCATGTTTTCCGTACTATGGGGTCAGTTTTCAACAAGGAGCACTCCAAAAACTGAGGACCCAAGCCACTGCCTGAAATCCCACCATTTTAGATTTTCAAGAAGGAGCTTGTAGCCCTCAAAAGTTGTGTATAAAATCCAAAAACTGCTTTTCAGGGAGCCTGCAGTCACTAGGATGGGCCCTGGCCTGCTGCATATGCCATTAATAGTTAATAAATCTTCCTTTTCTTGTTAAAACGTAAAGAAAAAAGGACTATTTCATAGAATACCTAGAATACTATCAAGAATTTTGTAATTTTCTCATGTATAATTATAATCAATTTATGATTCTTTATTTCTATATAAAGACCTGTCTTTGAATTGTGTTCTACATGTAAATATAGAAAATAATACACCATATGTGCATTTGAATAGTTTATAATTGTCCAATAGTAGTATCATGAGTAGAACAGCATGAACAATTTGTTATTAGCAGTAGCCTATATTTTTGTAACTATGAAGACCATTTATAATGCAAATCATACTATCAGATGTTTTTAATGAAAATTGCTCTATAAAGCTCTTTGCTAGAAACACACTTACATGTACACACATTTTTGACTATATGGATTATTCGATTTAAGTTGACATGAAAATTTACATTGTGAATTTGCTAATGGAAGACAATCTTTGAGATAAACAAAACAAAGCATTGACTACAATTTGATCAAAGCAAGCTGTTTCAAAACTGTGAGATCAATCAGTTCTGTGAAAATCATTGCTAAATCTGATATATAGAATTGCATTTTATTTTTACATATTTTAATTTCTTGGTTTAATTACTCAGCGTTACTCTGGTTATAAAAACAACTTGATGAGTTATTTTTATTTATAGTGCTTTCATTCAGTGGTGGTTATAATTATATTCCAATGCATTGGAAATTTGCAATCATCTATTTCAGTGCCTTTAAGGTGTTTTTGTTTTTTTTGGAAATAAAGCTTTTGCTAAAGTTTAAAGAATTGTTTTTATTTTTTTATTTATTGTTGGGGATTCATTGAGGGTACAAGAAACTGGGTTACACTGATTGCATTTGTTAGGTAAAGTCCCTCTTACAGTCCTGTCTTGCCCCCAAAAGGTGTGGCATACACCAAGGCCCCACACCCCTCCCTCCTTCCCTCTCTCTGCTTTTCCTTTCCCCACACCTCCCTTCTTCTTTCTCTCTCTGTTTTCCCCTTCCTTCACCCCCACTGTGTCATTAATTGTCATTGTCCTCAAATCAAAAATGAGTACATAGGGTTCATGCTTCTCCATTCTTGTGATGCTTTACTAAGAATAATGTGTTCCACTTAATAGACATATTTAAGGAACAGTAAGAATCTGACCATAATCTCTAACTCTAAAGGTAATTTGAGAACTCCAAGGAT
>CAUYPK010053871.1:0-20828 GCA_963574355.1 Loris lydekkerianus | reverse complement strand
TCTGGGGCCCCAGACAATGCCCAAAGTTCTCCACACTCTTGCTCAAGCTCTCCCCAAGGCAGTTCAACTGAGTGCCAAGTCCAAGAACACCAAAACAGTTCACAGGTAAGGCCTTTCCGGTTTGCAGTCTCACTGCTGCTTATACTCACGGTCGCCGGTGTGATTAGGTTGATCAAACACACGCAACCACTTGCCAGTTTTCCACTGTTTTTGTCCTCCTTTTGGGGCCCAGAAGTCCCTTGCTGGCTCCCTGTATCTTCGAAGGGATGATTATAGGCAGTTCCCACCGGCCAGAGATGCCTGGAGTCCTGTCTCCCCAGACTCACTGTGCCCAGCTGCAGGGAAGCTGTTACTCATCCGCCATCTTTAATCCTCCTATACACAGATGTTTGTTAGCATATGTAATATGTTTTGTATCTCTTATAATTGCAGAAATCCAATGTGTCTTGAGTATTATGACATATATTAAGTATTACAATTTTTTTGAAAGTATAAATAACAATTTTTTTCACTTCAGATTAGTAAAAGGATACAAATTGTTGGGTAACATTGTTTTCAATTCTAAGGTAAAGTTCAAGTTGTAGTTGAGCCCTTCACCAATGGAGAGTGTTGAACACCCTCATATTGTGCACATTAGGTAAGATCTAATCTCCCTCCCACCTCACCCTCTCCTCTCTCTCACCTCTCCCCCTGATCCTTGCTAGACTATATTTGTGTTTTATCATTTTTGCAACTGTGTATTTATTTATATATGGGTTTTATGTTAGTATTGAGTATCCTGGATTTTTCCCCCCATTTTTGAGATACTTTACTAAGAAGAATGTATTTCAACTCCATCCAGGTAAACACAAAAGATGTAAAGTCACCATCTTTTCTTATGGCTGAAATAGTACTCCATGGTATACATATGCCATAGTTTGTTAATCTATTCATGGGTTGATGGGCATTTGGGTTGCTTATATAATTTGGCAATTGTGAACTGAGCTGCAATAAACATTCTGATGTAAATGTTCTTTGTGGTAAGATGATTTCTGTTCATCTAGGTAGATCCCTAGTAATGGAATTATGGGATCAAATGGAAGGTCAACTTTTAGTTCTTTAAGAATTCTCCATACTTTTTCCCATAAAGGTTGTGTTAGTTTGCAGTCCCACCAGGATTGTAGAAGTGTTCCCTTCTCTCCACATCCATGCCAGCATCTGAAGATTTGGGATTTTGCAATGTAGGCTAATCTTACTGGAGTTAGGTGTATCTCCAAGAAGTTTTGATTTGCATTCCTCTGATGATTAAGAGATGATGAACATTTTTTCATGTGTTTGTTGGTCATTCATCTGTCACCTTTAGAGAAGTTTCTGTTCAAGTCTCTGGGCTACTTATAAATGGGGTTGTTCGCTCTTTTCTTTCTTTCTTTTCTTACTTTCTTTTTCTTTTTTTTGTTTGTTTGGATTTTTCTTGTTGATGAATTTGAATTCTCTGTAGATTCTAGCTATCAGTCCTTTGTCAGATGTATAACATGCAAAAATGTTCTCAAATTCCAGAGGCTGTCTATTTGGTTTAGTTGCAGTACCCTTATTTCTTAATAAAGTTTTTTTTCTTTCTTAAAATGTGTATATATTTTTTGGGATCCTCTGTGTCATGTATCAGAATGACAAATACTTTTTTTCAATTTTTATTTCTAGTAAATTTGAGAGTACAAAGAAATGGGTTGCAATGTTTGCATTTGTTAGGAAGAGTCCGTCTTATAATTGTCTCCTGCCCCCAAGAGGTCTACCATAGACCCTAACATTGTGCCCATTAAGTGGGAGCACACCCATCCCCTTCCTCCCCATTCCCTCTCCCTTGTTTTTTCACCCCCAACCTTGAATTGTTTTGAGTTTTTCTCTTAGGTGGGCATGTATTAGATCGTCTACTGGTTTCGTATTAGTATTGAACACATGGACACTTTTCCATTCTTGTGATACTTTACTAAGAACAATATGTTTCAGTTCCATCCAGGTTAATATAAAAGATATAAAGTCTCTACCTTTTTTAATGGCTGGATAGTATTCCATAAAATACACATACCACAGCTTGTTGATCCATTCCTGGGTTGATGGGCATTTAGGTTGTTTCCATATCTTGGCGATTGTAAATTGTGCCATAATAAACAATCTAGTGCAAATATCCTTATGGCAAAATGAATTCTTATCTTCTAGGTAGAGGCCTAGCAGTGGGATTGTGGGGTCAAATGGGAGGTTTAATTTGAATTCTTTGAGGATTCTCCATACTTTTTTCCACAGAGGCTATGTTAGTTTGCAGTCTCACCAACAGTGTAAAATTGCTCCACTTTCTCCACATCCACACCAACATCTACAACTTTGGGACTTTGTGATGTGGGCTAATCTTCTGGACTTAGGTGTTACCTCAAGGTGGTTTTGATTTGCATTTCTCTGATGATTAGGGGTGACAAACTTTTTTCATGTTTGTTAGCCATTTGTCTGTCTTCCTCAGAGGAGGTTCTGTGTTCTGTTTGTGTCTCTTGCCCAATGATATATGGGATTATTGGCTCCTTCTTTGTAGATTCTGTATATTAGCCCTTTTTTTGAGTGTATAGTTGGTGAATATTTTCACCCATTAGATAGGTTGCCAATTTGTTGAGTATTTCCTTTCCTGTGTAGAAACATTTTAGTTTAAGTCTCATTTATTTAAATGTTTTTGTTATTGCTGTATTTTCTTTGGGATCTTACAGATAAATTCTTTCTCTAGGCCAATGTTTATAGACTTTTCCCTATGTTTTCTTCTAGAATTTATATGATTTCAGTTCTGACATTTAACTTTCTACTCCACGTTGAATTAATTTTCATATATGGTGAGAGATAAGGATCAAGTTTCATTGCGCATGTGCCTATCTACTTTTCTCAGCACCATTTATTGAATAGTGTGTTTTTTTCTCCAGTGTATGTTTTTGTCTACTTTATTGAAACTCTGGTTTCAATATATTATATATTGCTATATAATTTTATTTCTGGGTTGTCTATACTGTTCCATTGGGTTATGTGCACCTTTATATCAGTACCATGCTGTTCTGTTTACAATAGCTTTGTAGTATAATTTGAAGTTAGGCAATGTGATGTCCCCATATTTGTTCTTTTTGCTTAGAATTGCTTTGGCTATTCATGGTCCTTTTTTGGTTCCATATGAATTTTAGTATTGTTTTTCCTATTTCCATGAGAAATGACACTGGAATTTTTGTTTTCTTGAGGCTATAAGAAAGTTCAGATAAGATGCTCAAAATTGAGATAAGATGCTCAGTTGTAGGGAATGGGCTTTAAGAATTTAATGATAAAGAAACTATACAGTAATCTTTTTAAGTATTAAAGTTCTCTTTTCTTCCTACAAAGTTTTATTTTGAAATTCATTCTCTCTAGTAAAAGCACCAGAGAAACAGCTCTGTATATTCCATTTTTTACCTGTTTATCTTATTGTTGCCACTAATTCTTCTTCATCCTTCAAGAAATTAACTCCTCTCTCCCTTTTTCTGGAGAAAAAAAAAAAAAAAACAATAATAATTTTTAAAATAACATAAATCTACAAAGATCTGATTGGCAAACTGCAATATTAAAATTGTTTCTCTAATTAAATTGCAGTTTATTTTATAGTCTTTACCCTAAAGGAATTAACTTAGTTTCCTTGTTTTACAGAAGACACAGATTTTATTTTTCTGCTATAGTTTTCAACATGCTAAGTCTAACTAGCCAATACATAAAGTATAATCTATATCTTGTTATGAAAAAAAAAATCCAAATTAGTTATATTTTGAAGGGTAGAGTTATGGCAATATAACATGCATAAAAGATGAATCAGTAATAGAATACACTCTTTCATGATTTTCTAACATGTTTTACAAGTTTTGTCTGAATATTAAAGAGACAACCTTTTCTGTCTTCATAAGTTTTTGGCTAGCTCTAGAAGGTTGTTCTTGTTATATTAATAAAAATTAATTTGTATTTCTAATTAAGCAGTATAAAATATGATTATAATTTGTTTAGGATAAGCAGCCCCATATGGGGGAACATGGTAGGCTATTATTAGGAATTTGAGAACAGCCTCAATTAGAATTTGAGTTCAGATAGGATGAATTGGAAGACTCTTTTAAGTTAAATTTATATCTTTAACTCAGAATAATAATAATAATAATAATAATACAATTCTCAACTCATCTTTAAGTTATTTCCTAAATATTAGATTTTTAAAATTTGGTAAAGGCTGAAGCAAGTGGATTGCTTGAGCTTAGAAATTCAAGACCAGCCTGAGGAAAAGCAAGACTTCATCTCTACTAAAAATAGAATAACTGAGGCAAGAGGATTCCTTAGGCTCTAGTTGGAGGTTTCTGTGGGCTATGATACCTCAGCACTCTACCCAGGGCTACAGCTTAGACTTTGTCTCAAAAAAAGAAAAACAAACAAAACAAACAAACAAAAAACAAAAACTGGTAGAACGCCTATTCTACTTTATATTCACTCACACATTAATTTAGAGAGGCTGCTACTTTTATATAATATGTGGTATCTCTTTATCTTTCAGTAAAGAATAAATGCTCTGAGAAACTTTATTTTTATTTAAAAGAAATTTGAAAAGAAAGATTTTATAATGTAAAAAAAAACCCCAAAACCCAGGTTAATATGCCTGAAAAATAGAAGCAAAAGTCTTCAACAAAATGTAAGTAAAATAAATTCAATAATACATTTAAAAAATCATACACCATGATCAAGTAGGATTTATCTCTGTGACACAAAGATGGAATAACAATACAAATCAAGCACACTGATACACCCCATTAACAAACAAAAAATAAAATCATATGATTGTATCATAAAATGTACAAAATGTACAGAAAAAGCATTTGATAAACTTCAACATACTTTCATGATAAAAAATATCGACATGTTAGGTGTGGAAGGAATATACCTCAACATAATGCCATACATAATCATCATCATAAAAATAACTGTATATGATAATCTCATAGTTAACATTGTACTTAACTGTGTTCCCTCTAAAACTGGGACCAAAATGAAGTTTCCCACTCTTATCTTTCTATTCAACATGGTACAAGACATTTTAGCTGGAGCAATTAAGCTAGAAAAGAAAGGGGGGACACAAGTCAAAAAGAGAAAAGGTAAGTTGTTTCTGTTTGCAGATGATGTATGTTATACATAAAACACCCAAAGAACGTCAACAAAATAACTGTTAGAACTAACAAATAAATTTAGTTTAGGATATGCAATCAACATACAAATATCAGTAGTATTTGTATATACTAGGAATGAACTGTCTTAAACAGAAATTTTTAAAAATACCATTTATAATAGGATCAAAACAAGAAAATGCTTAGGAATAAATTTAACTAAGGAGGTGAAAGATACTGACAATTGAAACTATAAAATACAGTTGAATGAATTTTAAAAGATATAATTAAATAGAAAGATATGTGTGTGGATCAGAAGAATTATTATTGTTAAAAATGTCCCTAATACTCAAACAATCTAAAGATTCAACACAGTCCCTATCAAAGAAATTTTTTCATAGAAATAGAAAAAGCAACCTTGACGTCCAGATAGAACCAGAAATACCCCCAATAGCAAAGTGAACAAAGATAAAAGTATCAAACTACCTGATTTCTAAATATAAAAAAAAAGCTACAGCAAATAAAACAGCACGGTACTGCCATAATAAAAGACATAGAGACTAATGAAACAGAATAGGAAGCCCACACACTTCCCAGAAATAAAACCATACACTTATGGTCAATTGATCTTTGACAAAGATGCTGAGAATACATAAGGCGGAAAGAAAAATCTCTTTTTTTCCTTAGGAAACATGTTAAGAAAACTAGATATCCACCCATAGGAATGAAATTAGACCCTTATCTCATACTGTATACAAAAAATCAGCTCAAAATGAATGAAAGACTTATATGTAATATCTGAAACTACAAAACTACTAGCAGAAAACATCAACAAAAATCTACGTGAGATTGGTTTGAAAAATTATTTTTTGTGGATATGAACACAAAAGCACAGATGACAAAAGCAAAAAGAGACAAATAAAATTACATCAAAATAATTGGCTTTTGCACAACAAAGGAAACAGTTGACCAAGTGAAAAAGGTAATCTAAGAAATGGGAGAAAATATTTACAAACCATACATCTGATAAACGGTTGATATCCAAAATATATAAGAAGTTCAAACAACTCAATAGCAAAAAATGAGCCAATTTAAAAATGTGCAATAGATTTGAATAGGCATGTCAGAACAGATGCATACAAATAAAAGCAAATGGCTAGCAGGTATATGAACAAAGTGTTCAACTTCATCAAACAGCAGAGAAATTAAAATTAAAACTACAATGAGATATTACCTCATATATGCTACAATGGCTATTTTTAAAAAGACAAAAGTTACGTTTTGGTAAGGATAGAGAGGAAAGAGAACCCTTGTAGATTGTTAGTAGTAATGTAAATTAGTACAGAAATTAGGAAAAACAATATAGAAGTTCATCAAAAAAACTAAAAATGAAGCTAACATATGACCCAGCAATCCCACTTCCGGCTATACAACGAAAAGAAATTAAATCAGCATGTTGGAGAAAGAACTGCACTCCCATGTACATGGCAGCATTATTCTCAATAGACAAGATATAGAATCAACCTAAGTGTCTATTGACAGATGAATGCATAAAGAAAATGGTATATATCCTCAATGAAACACTATTCAGCCTTTGGAAAGAAGGACTTTCTGTCATTTGAGACAACATAGGTGAACCTGGAGGACTTTATAGTAAGTGAAATAAACCAGGCACAAAAAAAGAAATACTGCATGATCTCTTTAGATGTAGAATCTAAAAAAGTTGAACTCGTGGAAGCCAGAGAGTAGAATGGCAGTTACTAGAGAAGAAGATCAGGGAAGAAAATAGTGAGATGATGGTCAGGAGTTATAAAGTTTCAGTTGGAAAGTATAAATAAGTTCTAGAGATCTGTGCAGCATAGTGACTATCATAAAAAATGATGTATTATATACTTGAAATTGCCAGTAACGTGGATCCTAAATGTTCTCACCACATAAGGGGAACACACGTACAGCTATGTGAAGTGATGGATATGTTAATTAGCTAGCTGTGGTAATCATTTCACAATCTACGAATAAATTAAAATGATGTCATAATGTATAACATTGTGAAAGATTTATAAAGATTATTTAAGGTAGAGAATTTTTCATGTGACATAATATTTGTTCTGAAACTTCTATGTGTTATAACTTTGCTCTGTGTTGAAGTGGAGTACATTATCATTTGTGACATTTTAATACCTTCACAGGTAAACAAAATATTTGGCATGAACTTTGCATAAGTACCACATTGTACAGCACCATTCGTGGATTCAACAGTATTATTCATGGGTCATGATTGCCCTTGGTTTAATTTCTAGTTCTGCTGTGAGAGACATCACCCATTCTTCCTTGAAAATTCACTCAAACAAGTAATAAGGAGAGCTACTATTTGGGGAAACTTCTGTGCTGGGTTCTGTGTTAAGGACTTTGCATACATCCTTACATCAATACACACCAGTCAAGACATAAAAGTTATTATGTACACTTTAGAAAGGTTGAGCTACAGAGAGATTAACTACCTCACTTACAGTTATGTGTAGAAAGTTGTTATCAAATTAGACTGACATCAAAGTCCATGTTTTAACCATCTCATTTTTCTTAGTTCAATTCATCTTTGCAAATTTTATAACTCGGAAGAGAACAGAGAAGGGGGTAGAGGCATACTAGTTACTTGCATGTTTTAGGACAAATTATTTAATACTATTGTTATCTTTTAAAAATAGAAATCAACTCAGAAGAGTTAGCAAATTATTTAGGAGTGTGCCTAGAATCTATTTAGTCAATAATTCTCAAACTTAACAAAAATTCCTAATAAAAATTTTAGTCTTTTATTCAACAAATATATACTGAACACCTACTGATTGTCTGATATATGTGTGTTTAAAATATACATTGCTGAGACAGATGACAACTCTCCTTTTATTCTGGAATAGCACAGATGATAAATAAGTAATCTAAATATCCTCAAGGTAATTTCAAATTGTGAGAAGTTCCATAAACATTATAAAGAGAATAAATGTGATGGAGAAAACCTGTACAGAGACTGTCTTGATGCAGGTGAGAATAAGCTGCTCAGGTAGATAACTCTAAATAAATATTATAAATTTTACATTTTATTTTTAATATCTATGCAAATT
The DNA here is from genome assembly GCA_963574355.1 of Loris lydekkerianus. NCBI lineage: Eukaryota > Metazoa > Chordata > Mammalia > Primates > Lorisidae > Loris > Loris lydekkerianus. The sequence goes on along the minus strand of CAUYPK010053871.1, from coordinate 12,544 downwards.
TGGCACCCTGCATTTGCTTCAGTAGCAAAATGACATTTTAAATTACTAAAATTTATTAAATTACATATTAAATTTAGTAAAATTACCCTTCAAACATCAGAATAAAATTGGTAAGCTGACAGTTGCTTGTCCTGTAATGAAGTATGCCTCTGCATGCCAACAGAAAGAAAATCATTTGAGAAGGGATTAGTGAGTACCCATTTATTGTTAGGGATACATCCTCTACTCTTTTGCAAAGATTTTTCTAGAAAGACACAGGTATTAATAGAATAACACTTCATCATTGACTTATGAGATTTTTGAAACTAAAGTTAATCAGTTCTTAATAAATATAATATACCTGTACTCCAAAACGATAGGAATAAGACTCATTCTCCTCTTGAATTTCTGCATGTGCAAATTAATGGTGCGGTTAATGGTCCTTTCTAAAATTTGACAACAAATAATCAATGTTTTAATGTACATATATAAAATTATTAAGTCACACTACTTGGGATACTGAAGAGTGATTCTCATCTCCATTTCAAGACACACTGAAATGGTCTTTTATGCTAAATGACTCTCCTGATGTGGGTTGACCATACATGTGAGGTTGGTATCTGTACTATTTAAAGTTTTAAAATATAAATAAATAAAAGAATTACAAAGCTGTAAGCATTTTTTATCATTTCAAATTATATATGAATCATTGTTATATGAATTAATTTTCAGAGTTGTAACAAGTATCTCATGAATTAATCATGGTACTGTCTGTTTTCCTCCGAGAAAAGCAGCATGGCCATTTGCTTTTCTACCAGGTCATCACTGTTGATTCCATGTAGCCTCTGACTGTGATTACTTACAGCTGGGGTCCATTTGCAACAACATTTTTTATATCATGTATAAGATTAGAGCAAACAAACTGCTTTGACTACAGTATTCTCCAATTACATTAATTTTATCCACTGATGTCTTTATTTCCTTCCTTTCTAATTTAACTGTGTAATGTGAAAACTGTTCCTATTTTTGTGCCTATTATGATGTTCTTAATCCTCTTTTTCTTCCCACATGGTGTCAGTTGCATAAGAGGGTTTTACAAACAAACTTTTATAATGGGAACAAGAGGATTTTATATTTTACAGAAAACTCCTAAAATTAGTCCTACAGTTAATTTTCCAACTTTTGAGTTGGAGAGAAGATGTTTCAAACATGCATTAGGAAAACATGTTAGCTAAACTTGTAATCCACCTTTCACAAGAGAATCAGAGTCGTTAGGTTTGACTTAATGGAGTAAACTGCAGAGGTAATCACGGAATTGAGCAAGGCAAATGTTGGTGGAATGGTTAAATTAGAAAAGAAAGATATTGAAAAGGTGGAAGAAATATAAAGAGAAAGAATAAAGGGAATAAACAAAGCTAATGTTGCATATTCTATCACGATGTAGAGAATCAGTGTGGTATAGTCTGTTACCTCTTATATGGTGATATGTGAAGGAAATCTCCTAAGATAGGGTGGTTGCTTAGATGAAAAAATACAAGAAAATATCACATCAGATGAATGACTAAAAAAAGATGTAAAAGTAATTAAATTTAGACTCATATTTTAAGGTTCGAGAAATAAATGTGCACGTTAAGATGCACAGTATGGCTTCCATGATCATACACAGGTACACGTATTTTTTTATTTGGATAAAGTCTGTGTAGTCAGAATTAAAGCACAACTTGGGTGTCTTGAGTCTGGAACAACATTTTAAAAAATGATTGTCTTATAATAACTAGAAGAACTATATAGATATGCCAAATAGTTTCATGTCAATATGTTATGAGGAAAATAATTAATACATATATTAAAAAATATATAATATTGAGAGTTTTGTTACTGTTTGAGAAATGTGTGCAACAGAAGTCACTCTGAGCCTAGAGTGAGAACTTGGGCTATATATCAGCTCCCCTTGCCGTCTCTCTCACCTTTCTCCTCTAGGACAGACGAGGGACTCACTTCCAATTCTCCAATTCTCTTTGGAAATGCTTTAAACTCACTCTTAAAAAAAAAAAAAAACTCCCTTGCATCAGCTGTATCATGTTGATAAGTCATTCTCAGATTTGAACTTTGTTCATACAAAAGTCAGTTAAGCAAGGATCTATGGTAGCTCACGTAGATAATAAATGCATCTAGATTTGTGTAATTCTAATGTCAATGTATTTATGATTTAATTTTAAAAAAGGGACAGTGACAACAACATTTTTTTGTGTAAATGGTAGGTCTGGTAAAATTATACCCTTTTTAAATATTTTTACTGTCAACACTGTAGCAATTGAGTTATAATGACATTGATAATTAACCATTTTAAGATAGTTCTTATGCTTTACTTCTCTGATTAATTCTCCTGCTCTGGTTAAACACTCAGAGAGCTGGGCATGGCTTACAGGGAGCAAGGATTCAAATTTCAGCTTTGCTACTTACCACCTGCATGAGCTCGGAAGAGAAACTTTATCGTCCTGATATTTGCTTTGACTTGACTGTCTCATAGGGCTGCTGAAAGTATCTAAGGCCATAACATATGTAATGATGCTTGGTAGCTATGCAAATCTTGGCCAAATCTCTGCTACTCATAATAATCAGGATGTATAAAAATATGCCACTTTAAAATAACAATCCTGTTTTTAAAATGATCTGAAAACATCATACTTTGGTTGCAACTACCTGTACTGTGTCTGTAAGAACAAATAACACTATCATAGTTGTTAAAATTTGTCATTAGCGGTTTTTTAATTGTTAAATCATAGCTGTGTACATTAGTGCAATCAAGGGGTACAATGTGATGGTTTCATATACAATCTGAAATATTCTCATCAAACTGTTCAACGTAGCCTTCATGACATTTTCTTAGTTATTGTATGTAGACATTTGTATTCTGCATTTAGTAGGTTTCGCCTGTACCCATTCCAAGATGCACCGTAGGTGTGGCCCCACCCATTACTCTCCCACTACCCCAACCTCCCCTCCTTTGGCCCTGTCCCCATATTCTTGTGCTATAGTTGGGTTATAGCCTTCATATGAAAGCGGTAAATTAGCTTCATAGTAGGGCTGAGTACATTGGATACTTGAAAAGTGGTAGCTTTGTTACAATGAAAGTGCCCTAGAATTTGGACTCTGGTCTAGCTCTGCCCAGTGACTTCTCACAAAGGTTTAGGCATCAGTTACTCCTCTAGAAAGCAAAAGCATCCAATTTTTTTTAGAAATTGGATTTCTCACCTATTTTATCTCTATGTTTCTAATAATTTGATTGCTAACTGATAAAATATGATTATTTTAAAGGAAAGTCACTTTTTTCTTTAACTTCTCTTCCTTTCTCTTTTTACTTCTTTTTGTTTTTTGTTGGATTCTAAGTTCCTGAGAGATTTTGTATTTAAAACTTTTAGAGAAATGTAGGTCTCTACAGTCTTTATACTTTAATTTTTTCCATCATTTTAAAATTGTCTCTACATAACTTGCAACATGTTTAACATTATTAAAAGGTAAGTTTTAAAGAGGAAAATAGGTAAGTTGTAAGAAATGAAAGATATAAAGAAAGAACAAATTCTATGAGATATTAACAGTTTACATAAAAATAATGGCTCTACCTGACTTTATTGTTAAAATAATATTTCTTAACTTTATCTTTCTTTACTCATAGAAGAATAAAAACACATATCAGTTCTAAGATCTTGTGAGAACTTGTCCAAGTTCCTGCCCCAAGTCAAAAACTAGTTGTGAAGGTTCTTATAACGTCTTTTCCAAAGCTTTCAAGTGATGATTTATCCTTCTATATGTTTTTTTAATGAGCTTTGGCAACCTAATATCATAATTTAAAAGAATGGTAATTACAGTTTCACAAATAAGACTGCCTTTGATTTGGTTTAGGATTATATTATACAGACAATCCATATTTAATACCCAAGATCAATAACATAATCATTGCCAAACTTTATTCTCACTCCACCCTGCTTCAGGTTTTTTCTTGCCTAGATCCCAAACTTGTCTGATTCACAAACACTTGGTTTCCTGGATAAATTTTTCCTTTATTACATTGTGAATTTAGTTGTACAATTTCATTTTGTGTTCTTCTTTTAAATGAAAACTTTTTACTGAATAGGTGATGTATTACTTTCATATCCATGGATAGATTTTTATTTCAAAAAGAAGTTTCATGTATCTGTTCAATATATCATATAATTAGCATAGTAACTTAGAATTTATCAATGAATAAGTTGTACTGAGAATTTTTTAAAATGTCCATTCTTGTTCCCTCCCATTCTCTCTAACATATCCTAAACCAATTAATATAAATCACATAAATTGGAAAAAATACTATTGAATTTGGAGTTTTGGTTCATTGAATCCAGTCCTAGCTTTTTGAAATACTACCCAGGAAACATCAGCGCTTTTGTTTAACTTTCTGCAAATTTATAATGTTTGTATGAGATAATCTCTAAAGCACCTTCCGTTCTACCATTTTGATTCTATAATTCCTGTTGGCATGCTTGATGTTAATCTCTGGTAATATCTCAATACATATTCTTTGCTTAGAAAGTCTATCTATTCCCACACTAAAATTTGTACTCACCAGACCCAAATTTTCTACTTCTACATTTTCCAAGATATAGCCTATTCTTCCTCGAAATTCAGCCATGCCTGGTGTTCATCACAATGCTCATTTCAATAATCAATTAAATCTATAGCCATAAGTATATTTTTATGAACCTATTGTGTTTGTTGTGTTTCATGTTGTCCAATTCTTTGACCTAAAAATGGCTCTTCAACATATAATAGCCTCAAAACTTCTATTGTGATGCTTTCCTGTTACTATGGAAGTGAGTATTCAACAAATGGTGAGTGAAGGCTATGATTAAATTATGTTATACATCAATATTTTAGTAATTACAGCTTCTAAAATGATGTCTTGTTTCTTACCTTTTGAATACTCTAGTATTTAGATATTTTGTTTGAAGACTTCCTTATAAGGTTGGAAAATGATATTGTCTCTTTTAGAACAAAAAGTTCTGATGATTGATCAGATAATGGTAGCAATAAGATACATGTAACTTTGATACTGAAATTCAGAGCTTCTTTGTAACAAGAATGCTTTCCACCAGAGAGACTTCAATGCAGTCATGATAACACAGAATGAATAAAAAATATTAAAAAAACATGATTTTAAAATGAGTTGAGAGAAGTTGTATTTTCAACTAGAAAACCATTGGGCCAACTAAGAATTAAGAGAATTAAGTGGGAGCTAAACAAAAAAACAAAGGTAGAAATATAGCCAGGGTCTCAGTATTTGAAACTTGAGCCACAATGTGAACACTAAGAAAGAGATTGACATCTACTGAAAAATTGAAACTCTTTGAAAAGGAGACAGTTACTTCTTCATCTTTATATCCCAAGGCCTGGACCTGACTCTTGTCACATAGTTGACTTTCAATAAATAAAGTAAATTCAGAGGAGGAAAAATTCCAAAACCTATTATTACTAATATAATTGGCAGTTGACTTTCCTTATCTGCTCAGTTGAGTACATAAATAGAGAAAAATGTCTGTTATTTTTTCACTTCTAACTTTTAAAGAAACCACTTTTTAATACAAGCAAGTTTGTTCATTTACTGAGCTTATGTATGCTCTACCAAAAATGTTCTACTATACAATTTAATGCAAACATACAGGCAAGTATATCTATATTAAACACATAAAATTGCAGATGTTAAATATTTTGGCTGACAAATATACTACATTTATGTGACTCAACATAATATAAAATTAGATAATTCTGAAGTAGTAACATATGTAAGTTTGTAAAACTTACTTTGGTTTTTATACCTGCTTCATGGAAACATAGCCCTTATAAGAGAATTTTAGCTGAGACCCTGCTCAACGTAGAAAGTAAAGCCAAAGTTTTGAGTTGAAGACCTGGTCTTGAGTACAAGAGGTACTAACTGGTCATTCGACCTCACTAAAACCAATTAATTTTCAGAAATAGAGTTTCCCCCTCCATGAATTGGGGAAGTAATATTTTCTTATGAAGTGTGATCTAGATTGGAAATATTTATGCAAAATATATATCTGTGTGTATTATATACTTAAAAACAATTTTAATGAAGTTTTTCTAAGACAAATTAGTGTTTCAAACTTGAGCTAGCTTCTCTACAACAGGTAAATCCACAGATTATCAAAATTAATATAAGGTAGCAGTAGTGAACTGGGAATTACTCTAGAAAGAGAAATAAGTCACAATGCACACACACACTGGAACTTATAGTATGAATGTCAAATTATTGTTAACAGGAAAAAGAAGAAAATGAAGCTTGATGAAATAAGATTTTTTCTAAAATAATAAATTTTCTATCACTGCATATGATCAAGAAGCAACAAAATTTTTATCTGCCAAAAAATAGGAAGGGATATTCTTGGGTTGGAAGTTGGGATATATTAAATTTAATATCTCTACTAAAATCTAAACTTCTATGATTGTATGAAAACTTAAAAGCTCAGTTTAAACACCAAGTCAAGTATTTTCAGTTTTGCAAAATTTACTTCAAAGAAAATGAGCAGACTTCTATAAAAGGCTCAAATGATTTCTTAGAAATCAAATGGCTCTTGCATAAGAACTGTTTGATGACTTAAGTATAAATGAATTGGAAACATATGGATTAAGTTTCTCATGAAATATTATACAATGAGAGGGAAGTAGTGCTTGGCAAAATCTTCTTTTTGGGCTTCTTGAAACAAAAAATATCTTTGGAAAATTGTTCAAGATGTTTTAATGACCCCCAAATGCATTCAGATTTACTCTGGCTTGCTATAAGCAATTTGAAGCCTCTAATTTCCTTTTTCTATTGTCTCTGGACAAAGTTCAATTCAATTTTCTACCAGCTGTTGATTGTCTCTGTTTAGTACACTGACTTTTTACTGTTACTGTTTTGTTAAGTATGTTTGCTTGTTTTACACATTTGGAAAAAATGACTAAAAAGTTCAAACTGTTAAATATTTCAAAATATTTGCCACTTCTATTTAAATATTACCACAGAATGTCTCCATTTGCTAAATAATTTGACTTAAGGATGAAGATCATATAACATAAATTTGGAATGGAGAATTGATGAAATAGAAGAAGCTGCAAACAAATCCCCAGGGAAAGAGCAATGTTCGAAACAAATAACATCAGCTTGAATATGAGAGAGAAAAGGAGCTTAGAATTTAGAACAGAGAGAAGAATTTAGAATAAAGCTGACTTTGGGGAATACTATCATTTTAAAGCAGAAACTAGTATCAGTTAAAAATTATCCTGAATACTAGAATAAGGTATATTACAAAGTTGAAGACTTTTTAAACTATCAAACCTTTAATTTATATGTGAAGGTGGTTGACATGATTTCCTTAATTTTTCAAAAAATTTCATTGCTCTAGATATTTGGATTTTTTTTTTCTTTTACTCTTCAGCTATTATAAATGCATAAAATATTGCTTTGGACTTTCTTTCCAAAATAGTAGCCAGCTGACTTACAAGTTATCACGAGTGAAAATTTCTCATAGACAAGAGCTCATGATACACATTATATATGACATTTAAATGTATTTTGGAAGCTTCAACTTAATACCAATTTAAATATCATTACATAAAGTTTTCTTATGATGCTAAGAAGTGTAATAAGATGACTCTTTTAAATATAGGTCTTATAAAGACATGTCTGCTGTAGCTAGATCATGAGTATTTGGTGTGGACAGTGTAGAAAACAATAGATTATACTATCTGTGGAAATCAAACATAGGCAATGACAGCTTCTTGTCATTAGTTTGGAATAGATTCTGGAAACCAATGCCACCCTCTACTTATGTCTTAGTCTACTGTTAGGTGACCATAATAAAGTACCATTTACTGAGTGGCTTAAGCAACAGAATGGTGTTTCTCACAGTTATGGAGGCTGGAAATTGTGCCAGCATTGTTCTAATAAGGGTTCTGTTCCTATATTGTAAATGGCTACCTTCCAATTGCTTCTCTTATATCAGAGAGAGAGAGAGAGAGAGAGAGAGAGAGAGAGGCGCCCTGGTATCTCTTCACTTTTTATCTTTTTTGTTTTAAATGAATCATCTTTTTAATTTCATAGATTGATGGAGGTACAAATGGAGTTTTGTCATATAGATATATTTCATGGTATCAAATCTAGGTTGGTAGTGTACCCATCATATAAATAGCATACATCATGCTCAATTACCATCATGTAGGCAATTTTTCATTCTTCATTCTCCCCTCAGACTCCCCACTACTGACTCTCCACTATCTATGATTAAATTCTATATGACTATGTATACTCATAGCTTAGCTCTTACTTGTAAGTGAGAACATGAGGTATTTAATTTTCTATTCCATTTGAAGTACTTTGTTTAGGATAATGTCCTCCAGTTCTATCCAAGTTACTGCAAAGACATTATTTCATTCCTTCATTTCTTCTTATGGCTGATTTGTATTCCGTGAGTGTGTGTGTGTGTATGTGTGTGTGTATGCATGAGTGCACATGCCTGTGCATGTGCACGTATAAAATTATATATCACATTTTCTTTATCCAGTCATCAGTTGGTAGAGGCTTAAGTTGATTCTATATCTTTCATATTCTGAATTGTGCTACAATAAACATACAAGTGCAGGTGCCTATTTGATGTAATAGTTATAAACTAGATATACTAGTTTTCCTTTGAGTAGATACCCAGTAATTGGACTGCTAGAATGAATAGATGTTTTTTACTTCTTTGAGAAATCTTCACACTGTTTCCATTGAGGTTGTGCTAATTTACATTCCCACCAACAGTGTTTCAACGTTGATAGACAAAACTATTCTTGAATCTAGACAATATTTACAATTTAAAATTTGGCAGAAAATAGAAGCTGACCTAATGAGTCACCAAAACCAACAGAGAAATGTTCCTATAACTTTGGAACAACTCACTGGATCTGGTCAGTGGATGGAGATTCTAAGACAACTTCTATATGATGATATAGCTATAGTACAAACAAAGCTATGCTGTCTTTGAGCCTAGGAAAAGGTTCAGGCTCCTAGAGATATCTCTAAATCTTTCATTAAGGTAATGCAAGCTGGAAATGAACCTTACACTGACCTTTTAGCTTGATGAAAAACTTCAGTAGATAAAGCTGTCACTCAGCCCAAACTCAGAGATATGCTTTTTCAAACCTTATCACTTGATGTTGCTCCTCCAGACTTCAATTTGCAAAGTGTATGAGCTCATCGACACTACCCTTCCTCCACCTGTCATTCCAATATTCACTGTGCCTGTTGCTACTCATTTATCCGAATGGGTGCAATGGACAATGTGCAGAGGCTAGAAACCTTGGGCATTAGTTAATAATTCCTATGGAAGCGTCATTGATTGGACCTCACAGGTGAACCCAAAACAAATAGGTGGTGAAATGTGTTGGCATCATAAGAACAATACTATCTCTACCATAGCCAACAATTTCCACATTGCTTGGCATGGAGGAGCCATGTCTCCCACTATGCCCAGCCTGGCTGGAGCCACACAACATCGTCTTTGGAAACTACCTTTAGCCCTCTCACCCTTATTCGCCTGGAAGAGTAACATTTCTATCAATAATAATAATGATACTACATTAACTTTTACTTGTAATGAATCTCATTACATTAGAGCTTGTGTTAGACTTCCATATCTATTTCTAAAAGGGCCTGTATGCTGGCATCAAGAGAATTCGACTATCAATTGCTTGAATTGCACTCTGTCTACTTGTCTTAACTCTAACATTCCTTTTATTCATAGTCAAGAAAGCATTTATATTTTGAGAGTCTGTATAGGTATTTAGTTATCTTTCCAGATGAACTGACCCTGGCAAGAACCTCCTATAGCATACCTCCCGCAGCATCTAATTGAAACTTTAAAATAGAGGAGCAAAAGCATGATTGGACTTATCATATCTATTATTATTGGTATAATTGCAATTACTGCTACAGCTTCTACAGCAGGAGTTGCTCTTCATCGGAGCATTGAAACAGTTGATTTTGTTCAGGACTGGCATAAAGATTAAGACAGGTTATGGACAGCTGAATGAAGAATAGATTCTGAAGTTAATAATAAATTAACTGATATAGAGGAAGCATTTGTCTTATTATGAAACCAATTATTTAGTTTCCAAAGACAAGTCAAATTACACTGTGATTGAAACATTTCTTCTTTTTGTGTTACTCTTGTTCCTTGGAACAACTCTCACTTTAGTTGGAATAAATTTAAACAACATTTATTATCCCAAACTAATATCACAAATGAAATTACAGATTTACAAGAACATATATCTGAACTCTTTGCTAAACAATTGAAATCAATCACAGGAATGGAATTCGAAAAACATATCTGATAGTGTTGCTAACCTCTCTCCTTTTTCTTTTGTAAAAATCTTCACTAGCTCCACTAGTATAATTCTGTTAATTATTATATGTGCCCTTTTGTTCCTTTGCCTTGCAAGAAGGAAGGCTACTCGCCCAGAAAAAAAATTTAAACAAACAACTGCAGTTTTCTCCCTTAACCTATACAAGAAAATCATAAAACAAAAAGGGGGATATTTGGAGGAATGAGCATCATGCTTGCAAGGACAGTCACAGGTTCTTAACACAAAGGAAATGCTGAAAGCAAGACAGTCTCATGACAAGCCTAAAGATATCTTGAAAATTGGAGGCTTGCCCCCAAGTAACTCAATGTTCTGGAATGAGGTAAGATCAGGCACTTGATAGTAAGCAGGTGTTAAACCTTAAACATTTTATGGTATTTCATGGGGGGACATGTGGAGAAAGAGCAAATAGTTTCCTTTTTGTGTGGTCCTTAAGCAGGTAGTTCCTGCACATCATTACTTAGCACTCTTCACACCTGTTGTGTATCCCTTCAGTAAATAGACACTGCAAAATTTGTTCTGGGCTCTCCTACACCTGTGGTGAACCTCACCTCTTGCAGCTTGTACTCTCAATCCACATCCTGGCTGCTTCCTTTATGAGGTTCTGACAAGCACAGGATATTTTTCCATTTGTGTCATCTAGCATTTCTTCCCAGTGTTTTGTAGCTTTTCATACAGCGATCTTTCACCTCTTTGATTAAATATATTCCTGGGGTTCGTTTTTGCTTTGTGTGTGTGTGGGGGGGGGGGGGGGGCTGTCGTCAATGAGGTTGAGTTTTTGATTTCGTTCTTGGCATGGTTGTTATTGGTAGATAGAAATGCTACTAATTTATGTATACCTACATTGTAACCTGTGGCTTTGCTGAATTCTTTATTAAATTTAGAACCCTTTGGAGGAATCATTAGATTTTTCTTGGTATAATATTATATATCAGGAAGCAGAAATAATTTTACTTCCTCTTTTCAAATTTGATGCCCTTCATTTATTTATTATTTCTCTTGCTTGATTGCTATGGCAAAAAATTTTACTACTATGTTGAATAGAAGTGGTGACAGTATATGCCCTTACCTTATTTCAATCTTAGGGGGAATGCTTTCAACTTTTCCTTAGTCAGTCTAATTTGTCATGCATGGCTTTTTTAAATTATAGCATGCTCCTTCTGTGTCATTGAAGGTTTTTATTATAAAGGGATGCTGTATTTTATCAAAAGATTTTTTCAGCATCTATTGAGAAGATCATATGGTTTTTGTTTTTAATTCTTTTTATATGATGGATCACACTTATTGACTTTAATACGTTGAATCATCCTCACATCCCTGGGATAATAAACCTGCTTGAGCATGGACAGTTACCTTTCTTATGTGCTGTTGGATTTGGTTTGCTCGCATCTTCTTGAAGATTTTTGCATCTGCTCATTGGGGTATTGATCTGTACTTTTTTGTTTCATCCTCTCCTTACTTTGGTATTAGGCTAATACTGACTTTGTAAAACAAATGAAGGCGCATTCCTCCTCAATCGTTTGGAGAAATGTCAATAGAATTTGAATCAGTTCTTCCAGGTGCATCTGAAGAGTCAGCTGTGAATCCATCTGGTTTTGGGATTTTTTGTTGTTGAGGGTTTTTTTTTGTTGTTGTTCCTGATTCAATCTCATTACTCATTCTTGGTCTGTACATGATTCCTATTTCTTCCTGATACAATCTTTAAAGCTTATACATTTCCTGGAATTTATCTATTTGCCCAAGGGTTTCTGCTTTATGGATGTGGGGATAATCCATAATCTCAATGATCTCCAGTAATCTCAATGATCCTTTGTATTTATGGGGTATCAGTTGTAATGCCTCCTTTTTTCATTTCTGATTGACCTTATTTGAATTTTCTCTTTGGTTAATTAAACAAGAGTCTACCAATTTTGCTTATCTTTGCAAAGAATCTAATTTTTGTGTCATTGGTTTTGTCGTTGTTTTAATTCTTGTTAGTTCTGCTCTTATCTTTTTTTTTTTTAATTATATATCTTTATGTAATTCTTTTTTTTTTTTTTTTTTTTTAGACATAGTCTCACTATGTCACCCTGGGTAGATTGTCATGGCATCAAAGCTAACAGAAATATCAAACTATTGGGCT
>CAUYPK010053870.1:0-30493 GCA_963574355.1 Loris lydekkerianus | reverse complement strand
AAACCACAGCAATATACTACCTCATCCCAGTTAAAATGCTTTTATTAAAAAAAAAAAAAAAGAGAATAAAAATTGCTGATGATGGGTGGAGGGAGGGTGATGGGTTGGGCCACATTTATGGTGCATATTTTTATCTATAATAAAAAAAATAAAATAAAATAAAATAAAATTGAAACCAAAGGGACAAATTTTAGACATATGTTAATTTTGAAATCCAGAAGCAGTCACAAGCTACTGTTCATAAGGAAGGTGGTTTTTAATACCATAGAATCTCTGACATGAGTAAAATACATACTTCCCTAGCAGATAGTGAGATCTAGATTGTCTGAAAGCCATCTATTTATGTGAGCTTCTGCAGCATTACCTGCATATATAACTAGCTGTATCTAGTATTAGGTAATTCTTAAAAAAAAAAAAAATGCTGATGAACATGTGGAGAAATGAAAACACTCATACATTGTTGGTGGGAAAGTAAATTAGTACAGTCATTATGGATGATAGTATGGAGGTTCCTTACCATATCATCTAATAATCCCATTACTGGGTATAATATCTAAAGGAAATAAAATCAGTATGTCAAAGTGTTTTCTGCACTCCCATATTTATTGCAGTACTATTCACAATAACTGAGATTAAAAAATATCAACCTAAGGGCAGTGCCTGTGGCTCAAATGAGTAGGGCGCCGGCCCCATATACCAGAGGTGGTAGGTTTAAACCCAGCCCCATCCCCCAAAAAAAAAAAAAAAAAAAAAAAACTGTAAAAAAAAAAATCAACCTAAAGTATCCATAAGTGGATAAATGGATAAAGAAAATGTGACATAGATACATGATGGAATACTATTCCACACTAAAAAAATTAAAATCCTGTCATTTGGGACAATATGGATGGATCCAGAGGACATCATGTTAAGTAAAATAAGCCAATCCATATGTGGAATCTAAAATCACTGATCTCATAGAAGTAGAGAATAGAATATGAGTTATCAAAAGCTGGGGAGAGAGGAGTGAGTAGAGGATCAGGAGAGGTTACTCAATGGGTGAAAAGTTACAATTAGATAAGAAAAATAAGTTGTGATGTTCTATTGCACAGTACGGTGACTATAATTAATAATAATGTACTGCATACCTCAAAATAGGTTTAAAAAAAAAAGATTTTGAATGTTTTCATCACAAAGAAATGACAAAAGTTTGAGGTGATGCTTATGTCAATTACCCTGATTTGATCATTACACAATGTACACATGAATCAAAATACCACACTCTTCCACATAAATATGTGCAATTATTATGTGTCAATTGAAAATAAAATAAAACTTATAAAAAACAAAATTAAATTTTCCTTAAAAAAAGTCAGATGATAACAAATCGAGAAATTGAAACCATTTATACACACCTGATTGAAATGCAAAATAGTGTAGCCACTTTGGAAAACAGTCTGGCAGTTTCTTAGAAGATTAAATATAATATTACCATATGACCCAGTGATTCCATTCCTATGTAAATCCCCAACAGAAATGAAAACAAGTTTTCACACAAAAACTTGTACATAAGCACTCATAATAGCATTATTTTCAACCAAAAAGTGTAAACACCCAAATGTCCTCCCACTAACGAATGAAAAAATATAATGTGATATATCCATACAATGTAATATAATTTGGCATTTTTAAGTGCTGAGACATGCTGCAACAGGGATGAACCTGGATAACATTATGCTAAGTGAAGGCAGTCAGTCTCAAAAAACTACATATTATTATATAATTCCATTTATACAAAATTTCCAGAATAGGCAAATCTATAGAGAAAGAAAGCATATTATTATTAGTGGCTGCCTAGAACTAGAGAGTTTATATGGAAGGAACAAGATTTGGAGAAAGGGCAATGGAAATGGAAATGTTCTAAAATCAATTGTGGTGGTGGCGGCTGTACACTTCTGAAAATACACCAAAAATCATTGAATTATACATTGTTAATGTGTGGCTTATATGGTATAATTCATATATTTTATTCTAATAACAGAAATAAATCTTCAAACTATGTGTAATTAATATTTTATGTAGAACATAGGAAAGGAATTTTACTTTTTTTCAAAAGGATAGTTATTAGTCTCAATTCCATTTTTGCATAACATATGCACTTGTCACTGAAATTTACTAAATACTAAATTCTGAAATATACATAATTCTGTTGCTGGAAATTATGCTCTATTTTCTTGTCTATTTGTTCTGGCATGAGAATCATTGCATAATTTTGATTAGTGTTTATAAAATATTTTGTAATTTGGTTGGACAAATCTCATACAAAATATTCCACTCCACTTTCTTATGGTTATCTAATTTCTTAAGTTAAAATATATTTTTAAAATGCAACCAAATTTCAACAGAATAAGAAATTTTTAAGACAGTTGATATATATTACACTTTAAAGACATTCTATTTTTATTATATCATAAAACTAATTCAGTTTCTATGCCATTTTCTTTCATTTACTTTTCCAAATGAACTCTACAATAAATATGCCAAGTCATATAATCACAAAAAAGTTTAAAAATTGGCATTTGATTGAATTACATTGAAGTTATTGGTTGATTTGGCAAATTATTGCCATCTTTACAATATTGAATCTATCTTTCCACTTAAATACACATTTACATCATTTGGTGACATCTGTGATACCTTTACAGGTCTTGAATATTCATTAAGAAGTATATGACTTTTGTAAGTATTGCAAATGAGAGATATTTTTGTTTGATTTTCTAATGATTATTGACAATATATAGGAAAGCTGTCAGTGCTTATATATTTATCTTATATCTAGTCATCTTAGGATACCCTTGTATTATTTATAATAGCCTTTCCATTTATTATTTTGTATTTTTAAGGTAAATGTACCTGCTAGGAATTTTTTGATCTTGCATTTTTTAAAAAGGAAATTCTGCCTTAAATAAAAAGAAAATTTATTTGTTCTCAGAGCAGAAAATCCAGGACAAAGAGGGAATGAAGTGTTTTGATTGGCTAGACCTGGTTCACATGCTTCACATGTTTCACTTTTGTTGCTGAGAAGTTTCATTCAGATAATATGGGGCAAGGGTGCATGAAGGAGTGGATCCTCAAGTGAAGTTTGTGGGCTATTTCAGAAAGAAGAGGTAATGAATACCAGAGAGCCAACAGATAATCAATACGGAGGTAATCAAATCACCCGAAAATAATGGTGGTTTTGCCTCTTTATTTCTGATATTTATGCTACTCATTTTTTTTTCTTATTGCATTGTCTAGTATGTTCAGAAGTAAGTTTAAAAATTGTAGCAATAGTATTCCCTGATCTTAGTGGTATTTTACCATTTTGGATAAAGTAGTTTGCATAAAAAATTGATAACTTTACCAAGTAAGAAAATACATTTCTAGGTCAAGCTGATTGAAAATTTTTAATTAAAAAAATTTTTTTAAAAAGAAAATTTTTAATTAAAAATGAATATTGAATTTTATCAAATGTCTACTGATGATTGTGTATTTGCTGCAATTTATGTAATAAATTACATAAATAAACTTTTTAACATTGTATAGTTTCTGCATTTCTGTGAATTGCTTTTATAATGGTGAAAATAACTAAACTATATTTGTTTTACAAGAACTTATGAGTAAGTTGTGAATGACATTTTTCTATTTCAGGTGAGTTTTGGTAAAGGGAGAGAAATTTGGTGAGCACATATGGAGAGCATATGTGATCTAAGATTCAAGGATAGGACATCTGGCTCAGACTGTATTCTTGTGCTCTTCCAGGCCCCACAAATGGTAACCATTTTAGCAGAAGGGACTCAGAATAGCTTAATCCACCAAATGCTTCTTTGATATGACCTCTGTTAGGATGCTCATGAGGGTAACAGACAGGACCAAGGTCTGATGAAGGAAGAAGAGGCACTAAGAAGACAGATGAGGAACTGGGAAAGACAGCCAGTGACTTACCCATGGTTACACTTGTTTTGAGTCCAGATAACCTGCCTACAAAACCTGAAATTCTGGGCTTACCATTATAGTTGCCTTGGGGACTAATCTGTAAAGCTCAGAACAAGGACTATAAATGCCTCAGAACTGAAAATTTAAGAAAGGAGGAACCAATTCCCTTCCCCATGCTGGATCTGAGGCCTCTCCTGGGTCACAGAGACCTTTTCACTGAGATTAACTGGCTGGTCCCCTCTGACACTGCTACTCAAATGGATTCTTAAAGATCAAGGCTTTCTATTCTCATACCACCCATATTTTTTCTAGAGGGGAAAAGGTTTCTGGGGGGAAAAAAAAAATCAGTTCATGGAAATCTTAGCCAGACTCAGACTGGAAAATGATTGGCCCCATCACAATGTTCATGCAACTACCAGCTCTGTGTTCAGAAACACTAGAATGGACCCTCCAAAATGGATTCAGTATTCCCTGGAAACCAACAGGACTCTAGTAATCCCAAAGAAGTCTGACTTCTCTTAGGTATGACAAAGGGACCTTATAGGACAAATTTCAGCAATAACTGAAGCCAATGTGGGAAGCCCTTGGGTTTAGTCATCTCTTCCTAACAGAGAGCAGTGCTGATTTCATAGGACTGCAGAAAAGGAAAACACCACTCATTCATGTTTTTAATTAATACGTATCTAATTATTTGTGCAAGACAGCCCACCCCTTGCTTAGTATACAGTGGTGAACACAGTAGACATGACTCCTGGTTTAACAGAGTTTAGAGTCTAGCAAAAGAAATAGTCAACAAGAAAAGAAACCTCAAAATTTGGAAGGAAAGGAAGAATGTGCTGTGGGGGAAATAAGAGAAAGGTGTGCACAATAGTGGTGTTGAGAGTGAGAAGAAGCCATCTCAGCAAAAAGGGAGAGAGGTCACAACATGAGCAGTGTCTTGGCAGTAGGAAGGACTTAACTTGTCGGAGGAACAGAAAGACTTCAAACTTGGGCAGGAGCATCATATGCTGGGGGAGACTCATGTGAAATGATGTTGAAGATGTATCACAACCAAGTCATGCAGTTCTTTGACCATGTTAAGGATTTTATTCTAATTAAAATGTAAACCCATCGAAATGTTTTAGACAGGCGAACAAAATAATCTATTCTCCCAAATCTAACTTCTATATATATAAAATAGGTAGGAAAGGGCAACATAGAAAATAGGGAAACTAGTTAAAAGAAAATTATCAGATAAGAAATTATGGAATCTTGGACTAGAATGGTGTCAGAGGAAATGGAGAGAAGGAAATGGACTAGCAGGGGTCCTCAAACTGCGGCCCACAGGCTACATGGGAACATTGTATTTGTTCCCATTTTGTTTTTTTACTTCAAAATAAGATATGTGCAGTGTGCATAGGAATTTGTTCATAGATTTTTTTGTGTTTTTTTTTTTTTAACTATAGTCCAGCCCTACAATGGTCTGAGGGACAGTGAACTGGCCCCCTATTTTAAAAGTTTGAGGACCCCTGGAAGGGAGAATCAGCAAAACCTGCTAATGATGAAAACACATTGAGAAATAAGGAAAAGGGAAGAATCCACAATTACTCCAGGTTTCTGAATGGTGCACTTGTTGGGTGCTGATGTCATGTTAAGGTGGAAAACCTTGGGGAAGGTGTGAGTCTTGAAAGGATAAGTCAAGGGTTCTACTTTGGGCATGTAGAAATTTAATATTTACCTTTTCAAACTCCCTTTTCTCTATGGCAACACAATGGGCCTCACCCTTGGGGGTCCCTAGTCTAATGGTGGTAGTGTGGGCCCTACTAGTCAACCACCAAGGGCTCTAGAACACAAGAGAATCCTGGAAAATCTTACCACCCACTATTTATCCCAGTCCTACAATAACTGTTCTCCAACTGCCACACAGGACCCCAAGTACCCTTCCCCCATTTCTCCATCTGGACAGGAGGATAGGGTTGACCCTGGAAATGACTCTTGGCCTCTTCTTGAGAACTGGCTCCCAGAAACCTCCTCCCCCTGCGTCAATACTTTTCCTCTAAATGCTTCCCAGCTTTCCAGATGGTCTCCAGATACCCCGCACCCTCTCCCCTGGGTGCAATCATCATTCCCATGGTCATTTCAGCCCCTTGGATCCTTCAATCCTGGGAGAGTCATGAGTCCATCTGTCATCACCTCCCCCCACCCCCCCACCAAGGACTGAGAAGGGCAGAGAGCCAGAGCCAGCGGGCAGAACACATCTGCATCTCCTTGCTTAAGCCCAGTTCTTCTGGTTAACCTGTGGGGAAGCCCAGCTGGGAAATCTACATTAAAAAGCAAAAATCATTAGTTTGAGCCTTCTCCCCACACACACTCCCTCCCCATCATTAAGTATTTCTTTCTTGTCATCCCATAGTTAGCTCAAAGGCCTCCTGGTTTGGAAAGCCTTCCTAATTCCCAGGCAGATCCAGACACTCTCTTGTCTTTGCTTCTTTGACCAAACCACAGTGGCAGCTCCAGCCGTGCTGCCCAGCTCATGTAATGGCCTGTTTACTTGTCTCTCTTTCCCTTTAGACTAGTGCCCCTTTGACTGGCTACCACTAGCCATAGGGGACAATTTAAATTTAAATTGATTAAAATTCAATAAAATTAAGAATTCAATTCTTCAGTCAAAGTTCAGGTGCTCAGTTGGCTAGTGGCTCCTTGAGAACATTTTCTTTGCCATAGAAAGTTCTAGTGAACTGCACTGCATTAGACTAAAGACTCCTTGAAGACTAAACTGGCTCTTACTCATTTTTGCTACATTGGAACCTGCCACAGTACCTAGAAAACAGAAGATGCTAAATACTTGGATTGAATGAGTAGATGAGAGATTAAGTTCTAGACACCAAATTTTAGAGTAACGTAGGTGGCCATTATAAGGTATGTCAAAAGACAAGAACCAGAAGGAAATACGATGTCGAGGAAAGACAGAGAGAAAAACTCAGTGTGGCAGGGTGGTCTTTCCTGGTCCTAAGACTCCAGAATGTTGATGCCAGTGCCCTCAATAGCACCATTATGTTGGTGCATAGCCATACAGGGCTGTTCATTTCTACGAGTCCCTCCTCCAAACACTTCTTTTCATGTATGCCAATCCACACTTCATTGTCCTTACAAACCCCTAAGAAGGCACTCCTGAGCAACCCCAGCTTGCCCCATCCCAGTCTGCCCACCACCCCCAGCAGAATTAGAGGAGCTCCATGTGGCAGTTGTGGTTGCTGCCTATTTTGTGTCTACTGTGTATGTCTCATGTTCATGACTCTTCTCTCTCTTTTAGGTGGACCAACAAATCCTGAAGGGCAATGTTCCCTAAGATCTAGCTCACCAAGGGCAGGAAATACATTTTATTGATCAGAATAAGTAGAGGCGTTTCAGTGCTGGGGGACGGGGCTGGAGGCCTGCTGCCACCACATCCCCATCTGTTTTCTCATAAGGAAAAGGGTTTACGTGGGAAGAACCATAGGTCTGACCTTGTGAGAACAAACAAGCCAAAGTCTTGTCTGCCATAGCAGACACAAAGCAGATACTTGAGAAAGCTCAGGATGACACTGTTTCCCTCTACCATCTCAGTTGAACTTTATGCAACAGTTTCTCCTACAGGCAAGTGGCTGGGCCCTATGCAAAGTAAGGGACACAGGTCTGAATCTTGAGAATTTAAAGAAGCTGACTCTCCCCTCCTCCACTACCTCATGATGTTATTTTCCTGTATCAGCTTGTATCTTAGCACCTCAAGGCTCACCATCTTCCTTCGTGCTCTAAGAATCCATGGCAAAAAAAAAAAAAAAAGTCCTCTTGCTCTGATTTGGTTCTTTGAAGAGTCCATAAATAATTCTAGAGCTGTCCCTGAATTCACTGCTTCATAGAGATGCCTTTGCCATCAGAAAGGGCTCTTTCGAGTCCTGGTCTCACAATTCTCTGTAACCCCTGCATTAGTTCAACTGCTTCTCCCACTAGAACATAGATCATTCTCAATGATAGGCCCAAGATCCAAGGTGGCAGCCCCACTGCTGACAAGGTTGTGAGGGTTATGTAGTACGTACAGTGTCCTCAATCATTCACTCTGCCCACCACCGGCCTCTTTTGTCCAATTGCTAGCCCTTGAAGGGAATAGCAGCTGGTGTCTTTGTTCCCTGGGAAGAAAGTGTGGTCCTCAGAAGCTCATTTTTAAAGCCTAGACTGTGGACACCTGGCCTTCCAGTCGGAGGGCAGTCACCTATTATCATGATGTTAAAGGCTCAACACAGTTCAGCTGTGCAGGAACACCCATGTTCATGCTTCATTCTGCATAGTGTAGTGTGAGAAGTGTCAGGAAACTTTCCTGATCTTATAATCTGTTTTTACATTTGCACATTAGCTCCATTCCTCTACCTTGCCCAGACCTGAGAGGCTCCTAGGGTGGGGCACACTGAGGAATCCTTTGTACGCACTGCATAAAAGGGCAGTAGGAACAGGTGCCCATCCTAAAGGCTGTCCCCTGATCCTTTTCCTTCTGCAGACGTGCCTGAGAAAGCAGGCTGTCTTTCCCAAGTTCAGGGCATAGGCGAGGAAGAGCTGGAAGTCATCAGGGTGTTGTTTTTGCCAGTAGAGTCCTTGAAGTGGAGACAGGGGAAAAACAAACAAACTCATGTCATCTCCCCAGGGCCCTAAAAGAGGTCCCTTTCACAGCCAGGAATGTGACAGGGAGTCAAATAGGCCAGGAGGCTGCCTGAAGAGGGGGCTGCCTGCAAGTGCCAGGGCTGAGGGTTAGAGATGTAGTGCTGGGGGATGGAGCTGGAGCTAGAGGCCTGCTGCCACCACATCCCCAAGGAAGAGCAATGAGCCATCAGAGAGAGCTGCATCCCGAGACTGGGAGCTGTACCCCAAGGCACAGAAAGATAATGCATCTCAGTGGCCACTTGGAGGCTACCAAAGGATTCTGGCAGATGTTCTCTGGAGGCCGGTTCTATGATACGTGCATGCAGCAATGATCACATGAAATCAGTCATGTTCAGCCAGAGAAATTATAGCCAGGAAGAAAGAGGGTCCCAGAGAGCTGGAGAGAGAGATGAAGTGAACAAAGGTCAAGGTCAGGTTTAGCTTGCCAGGAGGCTTCTGTTGGTTAGGCAATGCACCATGTTATTGCTGTTTCACGAGCCTTGACCAAGAATCCCAGGGCACATCTCTACCTGCACCTCTCTGTGCCACCAGGAAGCCCTGATCCCAGCCATGTTCTCAGCTTAGCACAGCCCCCAGGACCAGGAGAGAGGGGAAGGAGGAGAGGGGAAGATGCAGGATCTCCCTATACTTCTTCCTCCTCCAAACTGAGCATTTATGGTTCTCTAAGCCACAGCCATGATCTTGAAAGCCCAGGGCTCTGGCCCCACCTGCTCCTCCTTGTCCCTCTGTCCCTTTGAGAGGGACTCTAGAGCAGTGGTTCTCAACCTTCGTAATGCCGCAGCCCTTTAATACAGTTCCTGTGGGTCATGAGAACTGCTGCTCTAGAGTGTCTGATCCCAGGAATGGGAAGCGAGCTGCCATGGACTCAGCAGAGCCTGCATGCAGACCTGATTGCTGTCTCTGCAATGTTGGGCTTACCCTGTGTGCTCAGGGACTCAATGTGACTATTTGTAGAACAGGGAGACAAACCCCTTGCCTCATAGGCATGGGGTGGGTATAGGGAGAGCTCACATGGAACTATGCCTGCCAGAATACCTAGAAAGCAAAATAAAGCGATTTGAATTATTCCAGGAGAAGGGCCTCTCTTGGGAGATCTGCTGAAAATGCTGAATCCTTCATTCACTGGCCTGAGATCAGGTTGTCAGAGGTTCCCATTTTTCCATATATGGCAAGTCAAGTGGCCTGCCCATGCTTAGGGCAGAACAAGGACCAGCTCTGCACACAGTTCCCAGCACACACCCCTCTGCTCTCACCCCCCATCCTCTGCAGCCTGCCAAGTGGTTCTACCTTTTACCTGAGACCCAGTGTCCACCCAACCCTGCTTCCCATGTTTAAGCTCTGCCATGAGATTCTCTTAGCATCGCTTTGAAGCCCAGGTCTGGGCCTCGCTCTTGCTCTTCCCCAGAGGCCCAACTTCTGTCCCTGGCACCCAGACTCCCCAAAGCCTCCCACCTACCACTCCTCCCAACTACCTGGGTTTTCACCAGAATGTGAGCCCTATGTAGCAGGATTTTGAATAGGACCTCCTGTTCACTGAGGTCTCCTATTCCCTCAGTCAGTGCTGGCAAAATGGAGATGCTCAGTATTTGTTAGATGTATGAATGAAAGTGCAGAGACCTGAGGCCACTATAAAGGGATGAGGGGAAGAAAGGGAGCCCATGAATGGATGAGAAACAGACAAGGAAAGACACTGCAGGGTGGACACCTGTAGTCCCTCCTCCCTTGCCCCTCACCACACTTTGCAGCCTCACTTGTCTCTCTAAAACAGATCAATCCATCACATGGAGGACCCAAGTCCTATTGCTCCTAACTGCCTGCTTGGCCTCTGCCTCTCTTCCTGGTTGCACAGTGTCCACTGCAGCTTTGGGGCTGGTCCCCAGTCCTGCAGGATACAGATTCTACAGCTGTATGGAACTCACCATCTGGCAGCTCTTTCTTCCCAGATTTGGGCGTAGGTGCTTGGGCTCACTCCTATCCTGGAGGTTGAAAAGGGCAGGAGAAACCCGGCTACACCTGATCCTAAAAACCTAATGAGTATTGTCAAGGGAGTGAGTTTCTTCGGCCTCCCTCATGCATGCATCCCACCTCTCGGTCCACATCCTTAACACATCCTTCCACCAGCTGGCTTCTCAGGGGGTCCAGATCCAAGGCCACTTCCTGCCACAGCCACCCAGAGGATAAGGAGGCAGATATCTCTTAGCCTGGACTCCAGGAAGGCTGGGACCCTGTGTTCCCTACTGCATTCCAGGCAGAGCTCTTTAGGAGTGATAGAGAGACCACCAACGTGGTCTGGGCTCCCAAGAACACCCAGCCCCTTCCCCCTGCCCCACTCTGACCTTCAATCACCCCTCAAACCTCCTGGCTCAGTTGCTTGCAGGAATTTTGGCCTGAATCTCTATAGTCCCTTCTAGCTCCTCCCAAGGCCACTTCATCCTTTCCCTCTTATTTGGAGCCCAAGTGTCCCCCACCTGGAGGGTCCTCCTGTACTGCCACCACCCTTCTCTGCCCCTGAAAAGTAGGCTGACTCAGAGATTTTAGAAAAGTTTTCATGAAGCCCCAAATTGGGGCCCCCATTAAAGCTATCACCTCTGTACTGTTCCCTCTACCCCAACATAGACAGACCCACACTGAGGCCAGAGACTGACTATCCCGCAGGCTGTCTGCTAAGCACAGATTTATCCCTAACTCCGGTCTTCTCAACTGTTCCTTCACAATGACCCTAAACATATCTCTCAAGTGTGGGATGTGACACGCTTGAGACACCAGACGTCAGAGGTCTCAAGGGACCCCACTCAAGGTTTACCTTCTGCAGGAAGGGAAGGGCTCCTAGAGTTCCCCGTTCCAGGAACTCTTCTGCCATCAGGAAGGGCTCCCTGATGCTGAGTTCTGCTCTCACCCTGGGCCACCTCTCTGTATCTCCTGGCTTGTACGAAGCTCAGGAACAAGGCTGGTGTAATAGTTGCACTAGGGAACACTTCAACTGCTTCCCCAACTGGAATCTAGGTGGCTCTCACCAACATCTCCAAGCCCCAAGATGGCAGTGTCATCCCTGCCAATACTATGGAAGGTGATATATAGTACTTGCAGTGCCCTCGTCACTCACTCTGTCCTCCACTGGACTCTCAACATGAGCCTCTTTTACTCAAACATTGTTCCTTCCAGGAGCTACAGGGGTGTTTCCCTCTTGGATTCCTCTGAGGGCTCGGCTTCTGTACACTCTCCTGGGTTCTACATGGGTCTCTCCCTCAACCTGCACCTGGACCCTACCAGTCACTAGTACTCTGAGTGTCTCAAGTGTGGAAGTCACTTCTTTCATACTTTACTCATCCCTGGAGCCCATATAGGCTCCTGAAACTCTGTGTGCTGAATCATGGCCTGTCTGTCTGGATGTAGTTGGGTCTCTGTAGAGACAGGGCATCAGGAGGCTGAAAGGGGAGTCCCAGGTAGAGGCTGATGCCAGATTTACCAGCACAACCCCAATGGTCTCTGCTCCCTGAAACCCCTCCCACCCATATAGTGGCTATAGACTCTGAAGAGGGACACCTAGAGCTCAGCAGGAAACATGGAGGGCACAGTGGGAGGAGACTGAGGGTCCTCAGGTGCAGCAGGAAGGGTGGTCCCCCAGGTGGCCAGGGTCCCAAACACCCGTCTTCCTGCCCTCTGATTCCTTCTTTTCCTCTCCCCAGCTGCCTAAAAATGTGCCTATTGTGAGTTTATTTAAATTATAATTTTTAGGGCAGCGCCTGTGGCTCAGTGAGTAGGGCGCCGGCCCAATATGCCGAGGGTGGCAGATTTGCCCCAGCCAAACTGCAGCAACAACAACAACAAAAAAAAAAATAGCTGGGCGTTGTGGCGGGCGCCTGTAGTCCCAGCTACTCGGGAGGCTGAGGCAAGAGAATCGCCTAAGCCCAGGAGCTGGAGGTTGCTGTGAGCTGTGTGATGCCATGGCACTCTCCCAAAGGGCCATAAAGTGAGACTCTGTCTCTATAAAAAATAAAAATAAAAAAGAAAATAAATTATAATTTTTAAAAATGCAAGCCCCTTTACAAAGGCTAGGCCCTACCCCTATATACACCCCAGAGTTCCTGCTCCCTTGGCTGAGCCCTGGACCTTGTGGGCAAGCAGAGGAATAGGGGTTGGAGGAGCAGGGAACCTCTGGGAGCCTTCAGCGGTGGGAGCAAAGTGACTGCCTGTGGCTGGCAAGAGGAGGTGCTCCAGAAAGGCCAGTGAGGGGAGATCAAGGGTCTTTGGGGTCTTTGCCCAGAGCTTCCTCTTCATTAAGGTTTTCCTACTCTTTCTCTTTGCCCCTCTCCCCTTCTCCATATTGATCCTGTGTCTCTACTCCCCTAATCATTATAGAATGTCATGAAATTGCAGAAAGATAGGGCATCTCCACTGCTGCTTTTCACCAACTCCTTCTCTGTTTCTCTACTGTTCCTTCATCTTCCAAATATTGAGACCCTGCAGTGTACATGGTGCTAGACTCTTTCTGTCTTCTTCTTTTTTTTTTTTCTTCTATTTTTAAAAAATGATTTTAAAGTGGAGTCAGGATTCTGGGCCAAGATGAAGTCTGACTAAGGATAGGGCTATTCCAGGCCAGTTCTGAGTGAGTCATGGAACTTGATATACAGAGTGGAGATGAAATTCCACAAGCCCCCTTTGAGGGAGATGGAATTCTGCAGGGCACCTGCCTCCCTGCTGCTCTAGCCTTTCTGAAGAAGCCACCATCAATCAACTTCCTCATCCTTGCCCCCAAGTCCCCCCTCAGCAACCAGGGAGAATTTCCAGAATACAAATCTGAGAATGTCACTGTCCTATTTAAAATCTTTCCAAGCTTTCCCAAGCCTCTCAAAGTAAAGGTCAGCATCTTTCATGACATACCATTTCTTCACAATCTGGTCCTAAAGTTGTGTCATCTCCCATGTTGTCTAAAGTTATGCTTCCGGTTACATACTACAGCCACACTGGCACACCCAAGTCCTATCCTTCCTCACAAGCTTAACCTGTTCCCCTCCCACCACACTTTCCCCATCTCCACTCCCTTCTTGTTAGCTCCTATACTTCATCCAATTTTCAATGTAAGTGTCGCTTCTTCAGAAGGAGACATCCTACCTGACCTTCAGGCAGAGCATTGCTCTCAGCATTGTAAAGCTCATGTAATTGTGGTCTCCTTCCCCTGACTATCACAAGTGCCTTGAGAGCTGGGACCCTATCTATGTTGGCTGCAAACAATGGGTTAACTCAACTAACTGCAGGCTTTGAGGGGAAAGAGCTTGAGGGACACGGTCCCATTGTCTCTTCCAAATGACTAGCGAAAGCCTGTGGGCCACATGGGAGCAGCAGGGGTGGAACCAACCTGCCTTGGTGAAGACACTCTATGCACATTTAGACCAGGGCTCCCATTAGCCTATACAGCACCTTTGGGAGGTTAGGAAAAAATGTCCCTTCTTCTGGAAGGATGCAGCCCCACAGCAGGGCACAGGTCTTAATGAGTGGCATCTGGCCTGGTTACATTTCAGCTCCAACGCTTCCCTTGGGGCAAGAGCTTTTTGGCAGGACATAGTCTGATTAAGACCCAGGTACAGAAATGAGTTCATTTTCAAGCCAGCTAAGGAACTCTGCGTCTTTCTGAAGACCCAGTTAAGGTTCAGGAACTCTGCAGCTTTCTGAAGACCCAGTTAAGGTTCAAGAAGTTGTGTCCCAGCTCCATCCATGTAAACACAAAGGAGGTAAAGTCTCCATCTTTCTTTAAGGCTGCACGATCACTTTCTTAAAACGCTTTCTCCAGTGGCCTGCCCTGAGGTCTGATTCTTTTCCTGAGTCATTGTCAGCCTGCTGTGCAGGTTCCTCCTCACCAGCCTGACCTCGGGATGCCCGAGTACCCCAGGTCTCACCTCCTTCCTGCTCTTTCTCACTACCTTGGCTATCTCATCCACACTCAGAGTTTTAAACACCATCCGTCGGCTGACAATTCCCAAATTTGCTTCTCAATTCAAGACTCATCCTCCCAAATCCTTGATAGTGTATCCAGGTGATGTCTCCCAGTTATCGCAGAGTTAGCAGGTTCATGGTAGAACTCCTCCTTTACAGCCTAACCCCCTTCCCACCCGCCACACACACACACAGTCTTCCCTTCTCAGGGTATAGCGACTCTGTCCTTGGGGTTGCTGGAGACAGTCTCCTTGAAAACCTCCCTAATTACCCTCTTCTTTCACATCTACTGCACCATCCATTAATAAATGCTTTAGAAAAAATAAATGCTTTAGGTTTCACCTTTAAAGTATAATCATAATTGGATCATTTCTTCTCATTCTACAACTGTCACCTGCACTGGGCAACCACTGTTTTTACTTGGATTACAATAGCCTCCTGATTGGCTTCCCTTTCTCTGTGGTTTCTGCTCCCCCAAGTCTGGCTTGAAGAAAGCAGCCAGAGGGTTAGCTGTGACACTAATTGCTTTCTGGTAGCCACACCCACGTGTTGTCCCCTGCAGACTCTTGGCTGGGCAATGTGACTTAGCACATAAGAGGTAAAGAGAAGCCTTACAATGTGTCCTCCCTGGGACTGCTGCCATCATCACAGAAGGAAGCCCAGCCCGGGTGGCCTGATGTGGAGAGAGAGGGCCAGGCATCCCGGCAACTCCCACAGAGCCCAGCCCTGAGCCAGTCCTTCAGCCGATGCGACCACATGAGTTGGGTCAGGTGAAACCAGCAGGCAACTACCCACAACCCACAGGCCAAAGACAAATAATACACCACTGCTTTCCTGAGCCACCAGCAACAGCTGACACAGAATCCTTTCAAAACAGCCTGCACATCTCATTCCTGTCTCAGCACCCTCCAGTGACTTCCTACTCTGAGTAAAAGCCACAGTTCTATTATAACAATAGTCTCTGCCCTCCTGCTACTTTCCGGTGTCAACCCTGACACCACCTGCTGCTGCCTGCTCTTCCTCAAGTGCACCAGACACCTATGCCCTTTCTTCTGGCCTCACCCCTCCTTCTCTATTACTTAGCAGTCTCCCCTAACAGCCCTCTACCCGACCCTTTGTCCCATCCCTGTCCCACCTGGGTGCCCTATCCTGGAGCAGTTGTCTCTCCTGCATCCTCACCCGGGTGCCGTCTCCTGGAGCAGCTGTCTCTCCTGCGTCCTCACCCGGGTGTCCTCTCCTGGAGCAGCTGTCTCTCCTGCGTCCTCACCCGGGTGTCCTCTCTTGGAGCAGCTGTCTCTCCTGCGTCCTCACCCGGGTGCCGTCTCCTGGAGCAGCTGTCTCTCCTGCGTCCTCACCCGGGTGCCGTTCTGTTGGTTTCTCCAGGTAGCACGTGAGATCTATGAAGGCAGGGACTTGGACCTTTCTGTTCTCTACTAGATCGCTGCCTCAATCACAGTAACAATCAGTCATTATCTTTTGAAGTAAATAAATGAATGAACTCAGAGTCTAACACACCCCATTCCTCCATTCCAACAGATCACTCAATACCATTCCACCATCCATGTGGCCTTTACTGAGCTTAAACCAAACAGGCTTGGTCCATCCACAGCAACTGGAAGAGTCCTGCTCCAGAGAAATCCATAATCTGTGCTGGAATGTCAGTGTGACATGCGACTATCCCCAACATTATGTGGAGAGTCTCATAACAGGGAAACATAATAGGATATTTAGGAGCAAAAAGAATTTCCCCCACTACTGGGAATAGAAAAGCTAGAGTATTTAAATTACAACTCATATCTTAAAATGATAAAGTATCAAGAGTAACTTTTAGAAGGATTCTTTCTAAACGATCTCAGTGGCTAATCGTTATTTTCCAATTCTCTGCAAGTAAACACTCTGGTTTGTGAAACTCATATGTGTCCCCTTAATAATATAGCTGTGTCCCTCCAAACACAGGAATTGTGAGCTGGAGAGTTTGGTCACCAAAGAGGAAAAGTCAATTTCAAATCACAGCCAGAAAATCATTTTCCAAGAAGTTAGACAAGTCAACAAACAACAATACTCAAGCCTCTGGCACTGGCCTTGTCCAAGGAACTAACTCTTGAGTTTAAGGGGAGGAAACAGCCTGAAGAGATTGGGGTGAAGTCACCTGTCTAGAAATTGACAAGACCAGTGACAAAATAGCAAAGCCAAGTTCTCAATCTTTGCAAGGTTAACAGAAAAGTCTGTATAGATTGCAAACTACAGGCCACTGGATACTGTTAACTTCTCCAAAATGCGTAAAATTCCTGTCAATTATAAACTAGAAAGCTTGACTTCCATCATAAAAACTGTCAGATGAAAATGAGAAACTTCTTTACAAGCCCAGTATTAAATATTACTTGTCAAATCAGTCGTGGCCTGAGCTTGTGAT
Organism: Loris lydekkerianus; assembly: GCA_963574355.1. Lineage (NCBI taxonomy): Eukaryota > Metazoa > Chordata > Mammalia > Primates > Lorisidae > Loris > Loris lydekkerianus. The sequence continues at coordinate 13,524 of CAUYPK010053870.1, read as the reverse complement.
GGCGATGAACTCTAGGCCCTGCAGTTTGCCGTGGGTATGCTCAGTAAGGCTGCAAGACAGACGTGTAACCCAGTTGTAGAGAGCCACAGAACATGTTTGATGATTTTTCCTTCCTTTCATCTCTCTCCTGGTGAAAGAACGTTTCCTTTCTCTCTGCCCTGCTCAGCTCCTGGGTGGTCCTGGAGCCCAGCCCAGCCCTAAATTCCATCCTCCTCATAACAGTAATTGCTGTGGTTTTGAACACAATATGCGAATCCACCCAGTGAAGCCAATTCTGAGACTTTTGCTGGAACTACTGAGAAAGCAGCTCTCTCTTAACCTCTGGATTTCTACCGATACAACATAATCTGAGACAAGAAGTTGTGTAAGAAAAGCAAAAACACGAGAACACAGGAGAGAGAGAAGAGGTAGAGAGATGGAGGACCCATTCCCTGACCCTTCCCTCACCCAATTTATATCTACCCCTGGTTCTTTGCCACCAGTCAGTAAAGTCTCCCTTTATTAAAAGCTGGTTTGATTAGCATCCTGCCTACTTTCAGTGCTGTGCTCCCCGCCCTCTAACCAGCACTTCTCTCCTTCAACTCAAATCTGCAAGCTCACCTCCCACATGGCCGAGGAACAAGCCTTTCTTACGGGGTGATATTCAAAAGTTCTGATGACTTCACTTTACATATTACTGATCCCACCCTGCACCCCAGTTTCAATAATTGGAATTCTACCTTGTCCTTCCGCGTATAAACAGCTGCTCCCCATTTGCAGGGCCTGGGATCCTGTTCCACTCCCCTAAACGTGCATGTTTACCCTGGGAAACTTCCACACAGACACAATCCAGCCATCTTTGATTCCAAATTGCCTAGGGATGTAATAGCAAGCCAGCAGAAGCTTCAAATGTAACTACCTAATTGATCTCTTATAGCAGATGATGTTGGTTCCTGCCCAAAGACCTTTTATCCAGCTGTACATCTATTCCCAAGTGTCAGCATCAGCTCCTAGTGGCTCATTTCTGGGCCATCTTGGAAGGTTTGCCTTTGGCTTAACCATGGCAGTGCATTCCCCTGGAGACGTGGACACTGTGCTTTCCCCAACAGCACAGAGCAGCTCATACGCAATGGCAGCTCATAGGCAATGGATCTTTTTCTCTTCTTTTTTAAACATAAATTAATTTTATTGTGCATATTTCAGGTATTATGGTGCCATGAGTTAGTGTATAGAGTAAAAGAGTTACTATACTGAAACAAAGTAACATAGTCATCATTTCCCATAGGTACCTGGTTCCCCCTGTGGCAAGAGCAGCTATGACCTAGTCATCTAGCAAAAATCCCAAATACAATCCACTGTCATCATATAAACTGCAGTTCCGTGTTGTGCACCAGAGCTTTAGACTTGTCTGTCCCGGGTATATGTCACCTAAACCTCTCCATCTCCTCCCATGGCCCTGACCAGTCATCACTGTTTCACTCTCTATCTTTGTATATTTGATCTTTTTCTTTTTAATGTTTTCCATAGATGAATAACACCATGCAATACTTTTCTTTCTGTGTTTGGCTTCTTTCACTTAGCATCACGTCCTCAAGATCCATCTGTGTTGTGGTGAATGGTGGTATCTCCTTTTCTCATAAGGCTGGATTTACCCTTTTGTCTGTCAATAGACACCTAAGTTATTTCCATGTCCTGTTGGCTGTTGTGAATAAAATAATGCTGCAATAAACACGGGAGTGCAGATATCTGAGGTGTTGATGTCATTTCCTTTGGATGTACACCCAGAAGAGGGGTTTCTGGGTCACATAGTAATTTTTTCTTCAAGTAAGACAACTGTTATTTGCAATCCACACTCCTGGCTCCCAGCGGGATTGGGCTGAGGCAGACCTCCCTGAAGCCCAGCTTTCCTTCCTAAGTTCCTCCCTTCACCTCACATGCTTCTCTTATCCCCTCATGGGTCCCTCTTGTGATCAATCATGCAACAGGTCACCTGCCTGAGAACTTATGAGACTCAGCTTCTAAGGAACCTGGGCAAGATACTGATCAAGAAGAATCTTTTATGCTGTGATCATACAGAGCAAGGAGCAGTCATATCACGCTTCCCCAGAGAGCTTCCATTTCATGTGCATATTAACGTATGGGCAGGATTTCACAGGTGGAGGCAAAAGAACTTGGACAGGAGAGGTACAGGGGCAGATCAGTGTAGCAGGAGCATTCGTCGATAAGAAAGGATGGGAAGCTGAGAAGAAAATGCTTAATTTTTATTTTTTCTATTTTTTTTAACCTTCCATAAGTGCCTTTCTGTAGTATCAAGGCTGGTTATAAATCTCAAGCTCAATTAGAGCTACAACTTTATCCCCATGGTGCTCAGAGCTGGGACCCGAAGACCCAGCTGGAGGAACATATGAATTGGTGCCAGATTGAATGTAGGGGCCAGCGAAGGATGGCAAGTTTTACACTCAATAGAGAAGGAGAGGAAAATATACAGAATATTCCTAGAGAGAAGGAATTTCAAGGCTAAGAGTGAAAGCTTGAATGGGATAAGAGATGTGAGGGATGCAATAATCAGCGGGTGAATGAACTGGGATGGGACGTGGTCATGTTTGGGATCACTGTCATGAGAATCTTATTTTTTACCCATGACAGTCTTATGAGAATGTTACCCAGAAGCTGTGGATTGGAGGGAAGCATCATGCCCTTGGCTTCTGTATTAGCCAGGGGAACTAAGGCTTCACCAAACAATTCCCAAAGCTTGTTAAATAATTCTAAATGAACATTTTTGGGCAAGTAATTTTTTTATCATGTAAGTAAAGAAAGGAACTATTTAAGTTAAATAAATCTTGGAAAAGAGAAACCATCCAGAGGATGGGGCTATTTCCTGAATGCCCACTATAGAAACAGAGTGAAACGACCACATAAGTAAGAGAGAGGCGTCTGCCCACACTCCATACTTCACCTCCTGAGAGCTGAAACCTGCACGTGGCCCCAATATGTGTAACAAGATGCTCTATTAGGCAAAATACCAGTGAAAAAAACATGAGCACAGAGAAAGAGAGCCCTGGTTGCAAGAAAAACCATACCCTACAGAAATTCCAAGTAATTTTTTATTATACTGCCCATTGCAATAAAGTGGATGTCCAATAAATACTTATCTCATTAAGCTAACTTCATTTTGCTCTAAGCATTGAACCTTGTCAGGGTCCAGGTTTCTTATCTATACAGTGATACCAATAACTTCCACCACTCCTTGCTTCACAAGATTACACTAAATGAGATAATTGACATGAGTTATTTTGGTAAACGCTAAGGCACCATGAAAATACACAGCATATTCACCATCTCAGAAAGCAATACAAATGTTAATTACTTTTTATTGGCTGAAAATGAAAGGAAGGTCAGAAGGGTGACTTACATATACTGCCAACAACACAAGAGATAGAAAAAGAAAGCTGCCTGCCGTGAGAACAGGCATGAACGCACGGCAATCTCTCTTCACTGTGTGCTTTCCACACTCTATTCCTGAGTGAGTTTTTCTGAGAAAGCAGATGGATGTTGGTGGATATGTGACCTGCCCACAACAATTACACAGATTTATGGTACTTTAAATCATCCCAAAGAGCAAAATCAAAAACAAAGTTTCGGAGCTTGTCAAAACTAGTCTAATTAAAGCAGCAAATGTGCTAACTAGCAAATGTGCCTTTACAGAGAGATAACTCAGGCACCAAGACATACTGGAGTCTTGTTAACATGGGCTGGTGGGAAGAAGGACAAACCTAAAACTGGAAGATGAGGATGAGAGCTGCAGGTGGAAGGGCTTGAGATTCTAAGGGCAGTGGGTTCCAGCAGTGGTCAGGGGAATGGACACTGGACGAAGTCTTAGTTCGGCCTGGCTGTAATGCTTTAAAAAGTCCGAGCTTGTAGGGGAAGAGCTTAGGACAATAGTAGTTCATTTAAGAAGAGGGCCCCAGCCTGGAGCTGGTGGCATTGGTTACATAGCTCAGGAGCTCGGTTTAGAGCTGTCCAAGGTGCTGAGATTACAGATTCACATCATCAAATTTAAGTCTCTGTAGTCAAAATCCTAAGAGGATAGTGTGGGCTTGCACTCACAGGACAGGGCCCAGACTGCTATCCAGGTCATTGAAATAAACTTTTTCTTCCTTCCTTAAACTTTACTTGCTTTTGCTGTCTTTAATTAAAAAGAGAGCGAAAGAGAGGATAGTAGGAAAAACAAAAGCACGTGTAGGCCGTGTTGACACAATAATAACAGATACCAATGACTACTCTTGTACCCCAGGTCAGTGCTAGGCATTGTTTTTCACTATAAAGTAGCAGGCCTTAATATGACCCTTCACATATTCTGCCTACATCTTTAAATTCATTTAAATTAGCATTTATGCAACAATCATAAGCCAAGCACATTCTAAGAGTCTTATATAATTTAGCTCATGAGCCACATGAGCACAAGACCAGCCCAGGCCTTGTGACAACAGATAATTGGAGTGAGTACTTTACTCAAATTGATCTAATAATAAATCTTTTTTTCTTGGAAATTGGATTAGAATCTGTTATTCTTGCCACATACTGTCTTTTGAACAGAGAAGATATAAAGTAGGGAGTCATTTGTGGCCCCCAGGAATGAGAAGCAGGTAAATTAGCTTGCAGTGAAACTTGTTCAATAAACACAAAGAAAGAAACAAGAGATGAAGGATAGAAAACTTCTGCGATATTTTACAGTTCTACAAACTGTGGTTTAGGTTCATACCAGAAGCCCAGCTATATCTCTCCTTTGACATGGCTCTGAAGCACAATGACAAATGTTTCTATTTAGTTAAGTAGCTTAGGGGTATTTTTTTTTTCTTTTCTTTTTTTTTTTTTTTTTCCAGGCAAGAATCCTAACTCATGCATCACCCAACAACACCTAGATTGGAAACTAGGATTCAAGGCATAATCTCTCAGAAGAAGGCCTGGGCTCTTATCTCACACATACTTGAACTTCTATGCTCCCTCCTCTGATATTTTCCCCACACACCCTTACTCTGTGCTCCAGCCATACGGAGTGACTGGCAATTACTCAGATGCTCCCCACAGTCTATTATCTACCTGCCATTGCAAAGGCTGATCTTTCTGGCTGGATAAAAGTTCCTTCCCATCGTGCCTGGCACTCTCATACTTGTCACACAAGACTCAGCTTAAAAGCATTTCCAAGCCTCAAATATGGGTCCTTTGTCTTCCCAGCAGCCCCCAGGCCAGTACACCTGGCTTTTCTAGAATGCCAGGCTGCCACCAGGTTGTGTCCACTCTGTGCCGGCAGCACAGACTAGTCGGTCTCCCCAGCACACTCTGTAGCCAGGACACGTCCTGCCTCTCTGTGTCTCCACTGTCTGGCCTAGTGCCCAGCAGGAGTGTGAGCAGTATTCATTGTGCAGGCAAACAATTAACCATAGCATTTTTTTGCTCTATACATTTCTTCCTGTTGAAATTTAGTGCAAGAAAAAAAAAAACACCTGACTTGGCTATTTTGGACAAATCTCATATAATCACAGGATAATAGGATTAAGAAGAACTTCTGAGGTTATCTAGAAACACGGTCTTTGTTACTGAGTAAATTTCCCCCTAACTGGTCTGCTTTTTGCCCCATTACAGTTTGCTTTTTTCATGGCAGCCAGAGTGGTCTTGCTGGAAAATGCAAATCATATTATGACATCATTTGGTTTAAACCCCTTTAATAATTTTCCATCCTTTCCAGAATAAAATCTGAACATTTTTCCATAATTCATAAGGCCCTGCATAAGTTTACTCAAGTGCATCTCTCACGTCTCATCTTGGACCATTTCTTTTCACTCACTTTATTTCAGAAACATTTACTGATCTCTTCCAAGCTCCCAAACATGTCCCTGTCTTAGGGCCAAGGCCGTGTTTTTCTCACAACTAGAACAATCGGTCCCACATTTTCAAATGTCTAACTCTTATTTCAGATAACACCTCTCACAGAGTCCTCCCTGTCCCCTCAGATGAAATAGCTTTACTCCCTCCTCACCACCTCCTCCATCATTGCTCTGTGCTATTATTTTAACACCTGTTGTCATCTTAGTTATTTTGAGTATTTGTTGGTTTGCACCTGTACTGACTCTCTCCTTTCTAGGATGTAAACTCTTCGATGGTGCAAACTGTGTCTCTCCTGTGTATTGCTGTACCTAAGGACCTGGAATATTTTCATACAAATACAGTATAGGTTCTCAATAAACAAACATATGTGAAATCACTGTATAAGTTTGAGGTCCAGTGTTCGATGTCTTTTACTCTTTGGACGACCTCAGAAAATATTCATTTTCTCTGAGTCTCAGTTTCCTCATCTATAAAAATTAAGAACCCTTGTAAAAAACTTCCTCTAACTTCAAAATGGCATGGTTCCAGGATGGTGGGACTTTAGCAGATATTAGAATGAGGGTAAATTGCCCTTGAATAACTTTTTTAATGGCAAATCTTTAATGCAAACGCTAAAGCTGCACATGTCTGAAGTGAAGGTTGATCCGCATGAGCCCAGTTGAGTATGCTTAGCCCGGGTAGAAATGAAACCTAATCATTCGCTCTATAATCATCTCAGGAGATTTCTAGAATATTCATCCTGTCCACTTTTATAGCATGCAAATTGCATCATAAAAATCACAGTCACTTGTGATCTTCTATTGCATTTATCTCTGTCTGCCAGCCTGTGTGGAGAGGAGGCATCTGGGTTTATCTAACATTAATGACAGCCTGGCTTTTGGTCCCACGGCCCTGGCTCAGCAGCTCTCAGAAGCAAGAAGGTTAAAAGTTAGAGCCCAGCTGGACCACTTATCTATCTATCCTCCACCCTTTATCCCAAGTAGTCAATTGGACTTTCAGAGAAAATTGCTGTCAAAGTCACAATTCTCCCCAGCATTTAGCAGCAACACTGTGAAGAAAGATTGATGGACCAGAGCCAAGACTGCTTCTTCCCTGACTATATGAATTTCTTCATGTAATTTACTTAATCTCTTTAAATCTAGTTTAGCTAATTCTACATTACAAGTTATTTTTTCTTGTAACATTTTGAAATTATTTCTCCACTTTCTTCTTGACCTCAGTGTTGCTACTGTGATGTCTAACACCAAGATGAATTGTGTTCTTGAGTCTTTAGACGTGTTCTCTTTCTCTCTCTCTCTCCCTTTATCTCTATCTCTCTCACTCGCTCTCAGTTTCTCAAGAAGCAAGAGTGCCTGGTACGTAAGATCTCAGGCTCAAAAGCAAGATGCTGCTGGCTTTGGGTCCAAGATCCCACATGTACTGCTATGAGATCTGGGGCAAACTAGTTGACCTCCCTGTTTCCCAGTGCCCTCGTATGTAAAGTGGGGATTATTAGAGTTCCCACATCTTAGGGTTGCTCCAAGGGCTAAATAAGTTCCTACATGTGAAGTGATAGGACAGTGCCCACCAGGTAATAGCACTAGAGAAATATTACCAGTTATCATCTTTCTTTGATAGGCTTACATTTTTCTAGACTTAAACTTTGCTCTAACACATAGATTATCTTTATTTCCTTGTCCACTCTGTCTTGCACTCAAGAAGGCCTTTCAATTAAGAAGTTTCTTTTTTTTTTTTTAGTTTTGAAATATTTTTAAGAGATGAGTTCTTTCTATGTTCCCCAAGCTGGCCTTGAACTCCTCAGCTCAAGAAATCCTCCCACCTCAGCCTCCTTGTGTAGCTACCTAAAGGCACACAACACCATGCCCAGCTAGAATCAAGAGTTTTGCTGATTCTTTCATTCCAAAAAATTCAAAGTCATTATTACTTCAACTAATCTCTCCCTTCCATTAATTTTTGCCTTTTCTTCTGGAACTTCCAGAATAAGATTGTGGACATTTCTTCAACCTCTTATTCCCCTTATGTCTTCCGGGAGAGTTCCTCAAGCTGGTCTTTCAGCTAACTTGTTCTTTGACCCCAGGCATTCTGCCACAGAGCCCATCTACTGTGCTCTTTATTTTAACATCGTATTTTTCCCACCACGCATTTCCATTCGATTCTGTTTTATTAACTTCCTCTTCCTGCTTCCTTACCTCTATGGGAAAATTTATTATGCTTATTTTGAATGTATGACCTGTCTAGACCATTAATTTTTATTTTTATACTATAGCTGACTCTCAAATTCTTGTCTCTCTTTTATAGTGATGGCATACCCCGGTTGCATGGTTAGTTTTTCTGTGACATTATTGCTCCCAAGAGACCTGCCATACATCATATTGCTTTATATTTTTGTTTCAAGGTAGAAAATGTGAAGTACATCGTATCTTTCTTCTTGGCGGTTACATATCACCATTCTCAAGACAACCAAACATTCAGAAACTTCTCTGAGTTTATAGGGTTTGTCCCTACCCTCTAATTCACTTACACCTTTCAAAGGCATTGAAAACGCTTGCTACTTCTAGTTTACCAAAGATAGTCAGCATGTCGTCAGTGTAGCGAGCCAGCGTTATATTTTGTGGCATGTGAAACTCATAAAGAGTTCTGATATCTCAGCCAGTTGTTTCTGAATGGATCTTCAATCTAGTAAGATTAGCCTATATCACAAAATCCCAAGACCAGAGATGTTGGTATGAATGTGGAGAAAAGGGAACACTTCTGCACTGCTGGTGGGAATGCAAATTAATACATTTCTTTTGAAAAGATATATGGAGAACACTTATAGATCTAAAAATAGATCTGCCATCCAATCCTATAATTCCTCTACTAGGTATATACCCAGAAGACCAAAAATCACATGATAACAAAGATATTTGTACCAGAATGTTTATTGCAGCTCAATTCGTAATTGCTAAGTTATGGAAAAAGCCCAAGTGCCCATCGATCCACGAATGGATTAATAAATTGTGGTATATGTACACCATGGAATATTATGCAGCCTTAAAGAAAGATGGAGACTTTACCTCTTTCATGTTTACATGGATGGAGCTGGAACATATCCTTCTCAGTAAAGAATCTCAAGAATGGAAGAAAAAATACCCAATGTACTCAACCCTACTATGAAACTAATTTAGGGCTTTCACATGAAAGCTATAACCCAGTTACAACCTAAGAATAGGGGAAAGGGGGAAAGGGAGAAGAGGGAGGGGGGAGGTGGGTGGAGGAGGGGTACTGGTGGAATTACACCTGAGGAGCATCTAACAAGGGTATATGTGAAACTTTGTAAATGTGGAATGTCTTGGCACGGTAACTGGGAAAATGCCAGGAAGGCTGTGTTAGCTATTGTGAAGAAAATGTGTCAAATGGTCTGTGAAGCTAGTGTATGGTGCCCCATGATCATATCAATGTATGCAGCTATAATTTAATAAATTAAAAAAAAAAAAGGATAGTGGCCAAGATAAGAAGCAAAGTGATAATCTCCTAGGTCCCTTTTCACAGTCCTATTTCTATATTGGCAAGAACACATGGTTTTCAAAATTGTGGCAGTCAGCACTTTTTATATTGATAAACTGTATGAAAAGTTCCAAAGTAGTGAACAGCTGGATTCAAGTCCTTGGTATGTTTTTGATTGATTTGTATATACCTTCTCATTTTTGTTTTAGAGACAGAGTCTTGCTCTGTCACCCAGGCTGGAGTGCAGGGTTGGGGTCCCAGTTCACTACAACCTTGAACCCCTGAACTCCAGTGAATCTCCTGCCTTAGCTTCCCGAGTAGCTGAGACTGACTACAGGAATGTGCCACACTCAGCTAATTAAAAATATTTTTTTAATTTACTTTTTTAGTGGCGATGACATTCTTGCTATGTTGTCCAGGATGGTCTTGAACTCCTAGCCTTAAAAATAATCCTTTTACCTTGGCCTCCCAAAGTGCTGGGAATATAGGTGTGAGTCACCACTCCTGAGCTACTTCTCATTTCAAAAAAGATTTGAGGCTAACTAGACATTTTATTCAGCAAAAATATACTGAGAATAGTTTACTTTTTAAGACTTTCCATTTTATTTTATGTGCTTTTCCCTCTGAGAATAGCCAGTTTCTTCTAATCTATACATTTGGACAATCTCACCAGAGAAAGAAATTGAGAGGTAAATCAGGACAATTCATGTAGTTTAAGCAGAGGCAGATTTTGTTTTTCTAAATTGTATACAGTCTTGCTTCATTTGCAATTGTATGCCAGGTATACATCTTTAAGGTAGAGAAAAGCCTTTAGCTCTGATGCTCAAAAAGTCTCCTTCGGTCTATACAGAGACTAAGGCTTTACTCTATTTAGATCAACACTAGACATTATATATGGGTTGGTGTCCTCCAACATGACTTTTAAGATGTCTGTCCAGTAATTAAGAAGGTGGGCTCTGGAATCAGAAAGTCTGGTTCTAATTCCAGGCTGTACCATTTATTAAGCATCTGCCCTTATGCAGATGCTTAGTTGGTTAACATCTCACATCCTCAGTTTTCTCATCTGTAAAATGGGGTTAAGAATAATGATAACAATATAATATGAAAGCTAAACAAGCTGATGTATATATAGTACTTGACACATAGTATGAACTTACTAAATGTTAGCTTTTGCTATTTGTAATATTATCATTATCATCAATATCATGACAGCTGTTGCTGAGTTGGGTAGCTAAAAGACCATGTCTTTTCCTCCTCCAGATTTCACAAAACATACTTGGCCTCCTCCAGCTCCTCTGTGCGATGGATGGCGTCTGTCTCGTATTTGGTCCTCCACTGGGCAACCTCGCTGTTGGCCTTGGACATTGCCCTCTGCAGCTCAGCCTTGGATTCCTGCTCCTCCTCATACTGTTCCCGCAGCAGGTCGCAGTCATGGCGGGAGGACTGCAGGGCGTGCGCCAGGGCATTCTTGGCCTGTAGCAGCAGTTCAGTGACTTAAATTAATGTTTTCAGTGATATTTAATTTATACACTCAACTGGACATGCTTAGATTTGATTAATCAAGAATATCTTTGTGGAAAAAAAAGAAGATCTTCGGTTAAACTCACTTTAGTTTCTTCTTCTAGCTGATGTTTCAGCTCCTCAATCTGCTGAGTAAATGCCTGTTTGCTCCTTGAAAGCTGAGAGACTAAAGCATCTTTCTCATCTAATTGTCGTGAATATTCACCTAAGAATAAATGAAGTAAAGGCATTTTTTAAGGGCCTAAAAGTAAGCCTGAGGCTTTTATCTATCTTGTGTGTATGTGTGTGGGTGCATACGTACACACACATACAGATTGAGTATCCTTTATTGAAATACTTGGGACCAGAAATTTTTCAGATTTCAGATTTTTTCGGATTTTGGAATATTTACATTATATGTACTGGTTCAGCATCTCTAATCTGAAAATCTGAACTCTGAACAATGAGCATTGCTTTTGGGTATCATGTTGGTGCTTCAGGTTTTAGAGTATTTCAGACTTTAGATTGGGGTACTGAGTGTGTGTGTGTGTGTGTGTGTGTGTGTGTGTATAAAGACATACTTTATCTGTTTCTGGTTAGAACTGAAAATTTAAAAACAGTTGTCCCCAATTGCCAAGACATGGAGGCAACCCAAGTGCTTATCAACACATGAATGGATTAATAATAAACTGTGGTGTATGTTTACTATGGAATACTATTCAGCCATAAAAATACGGAGACTTTACATCTTTTGTATTTACCTGGGTGGGGCTGAAACACATTCTTCTAGGAAAGTATTACAAGAATAGAAATGCAAGTATATAATGTACTCAATACTAATATGAAATCAATAGAAAAACAACTACATGTCCACATGAGAGGATGACACAAGTATATTCAAGAGGGGTGGGGGGTAGGAAAAGGGGAGGAGGGAAAGGGATTGACAAGCTGTCACCTAATGGGCACAAGGTAGGGAGATACAGCACATCCCCTGGGTGGAGGGCTCAACTACAACTTGAGCTTTACCTTGGGAACACAATATGGCATGATCGTTTGTATAAACATATTAATCCAAATAAAACAAAAATTAAAAATCAGTTGCCATAGGAGCGTAACAAGTAAACTTCTCTCAGTCTTCTTTTCTTTTTTTCCTTTTTGACCTTCTAAGCAAATTCTGATTGTTTATTCCTCATCTAAAAATGGAAGTTTTGCTGTTTATTAGGACCCCCGGCATGCTTTTTTATCTAATCCACGGTTTGGAGACCCAGAGAAGGTGTCTTTACCTGCTTCAGTCTGCAGACGTGCTCTCTGCACTGTCAGCTCGTTTATCTGCCGCTGCTGCTCCTCTTCCCTGGTCTTAAGTTCACTCACTTGATCTTCTAGAGTGCGGCACATCTTTTCAAGGTTTCCCTAAAGACGGTGAGAGATTATACATTGAATATACTAAAAGAAGGTTAAAACTTGATTCTTAATATATTTTTAGAGTGAATAAATTTATGTCAAGTGTGAGTAGAAAATTTTGACATCAACTCTTTGGAACAGAACTCAAGCATAGTGAGTGTATAATGTCCTCAAACTGGTCATTGTTGAAGACTATTCATTTATCCCAAGGATGTTGACAAGTACTTAAAGTAGATTTTGAAATTCTAATGGGTCATAATCAACATTTAAAAAAATAAGTAGTGGCTCAGTGCCTGTAGCTCAGTGGCCAGGACGCCAGCCACATACTCCAGAGCTGGCTGGTTCAAACCCAACTCGGGCCTGTCAAACAACAATGACAACTATCACTAAAAAATAGCTGGGCATTGTGACGGGCACCTGTAGTCCCAGCTACTTGGGAGGATGAGGCAAGAGAATCTATTAAGCCCAAGAGTTGGAGATTGCTGTGAGCTGTGATGCCATGGCACTCTACCGAGGGCAACATAGTGAAACTCTGTCCAAAAAAAAAAATTAATTAGGATAGAATCTGGGCACAATGGCTTGGGTCTATAATCCTACCAGTATTGGAGGCTTAGGTGGGAGAATCCCTTGAGCTCAGGGGTTCAAGACAAGCCTGAGCAAGAGTGAGACCTGTATCTATTGTATCTACTAAAATTAGAAAAATTAGCCAAGTGTTGTTTCAGTCCAGGCTACTTGGGAGGCTGAGGCAGGAGGATTGCTTGAGCCCAGGAATTTGAGGTTGCAGTGAGATATGATTACACCACTGTACTCAAGCTGGGGACACAGAGTGAGACTCTGTCTCAAAAAAAAAAAAAAAAGTTTAGAAAGTATTTGAGTAGTGCCATAAAATGCCTGCAAACAGTATTTAATGACAGGGAACAACGAGTGTTCTTTTCAGTTATTATCTTCATTTAAAGATAGTACTGCATACCTTGGCTTTGGAGACGGTCTCTACATTACCAGCAAGGTCATCGATCTCCATCTTCAGCTCGCTCTTCTCCTTCTCCAGCTTCTGTTTGACCCGCTGCAGGTTGTCGATCTGCTCCCCAAGCTCAGCCACACTGTCCACGTGCTTCTTCCTCAGGGTGGCCACCGTGGCTTCATGCTGCAGGGTGGCCTCCTCCAGGTCCCTGCGCATTTTCTGGAACTCGGCCTCTCGCTTCTTGTTCATCTCAATCTGGGCTGAAGTGGCCCCGCCAGCTTCTTCCAGCCGCTCGCTGATCTCCTCCAGTT